>JAJTUV010004876.1:0-36489 GCA_021653895.1 Mastomys natalensis
TGGCCGTTTTTTTGTTTTTTTTCCCTTTTTTTTTTTTTTTAAAAAAATTTTAAAAAATTTTGTCATATTCCCCCGGGAAAGTAACCCTTTGGAGAAATTCCCCTGAGTCAGGGTGTAGAAAACTGACCCAACCGGGACCCTTTGGGGGTACCCTCTTTGGTTGGGGGTTCTTCCAAATTCCCCAAAGGGGAAAAATTTTAGCTTTAGGGTTGTTTTTTCCTTGTTTGTTTTTTTATAAAAAAACCCTAATAAGGGGGAACAACCCGGGGGCCCAAAAAATGAAACTGGAGGAAGGGTTTTTTTGAAAAAAAGGGGTTCCCCCAAAAAGCTTTCCCCCTTAAATTTCCCCCAACCCGGGAGGAAAAGGTTTAAAAAAGGAAAAAAATGAAAATGAAGTTAATTGTTTTTGGGGAAAAATGAAAATGGGGGGCTGGCGGAGTTGAAAGGTCTCGAGAAAAGTAGGGAAAAGGTAAAAAAGGAGCGCGGGAAAAAAATTTTCCAGGGAACCCAAATAAAGGGAAAGGGAAAAAGAAGGGGGAAAAAAATTTTTTAAAAAACCCAAAGGTTTAGAGGCAAGGGGAAAAGGAAAATAGGGAGGGGCAAAAGGGTTTTGGGGGGTTTTGAAAAAAGGGGACGGTTTAAAGCAAGCCGGAAAAGCTGGGGAAAGGGGGGGGTTTAAGTGGAGAAAAGGTTTTTTAAAATAGAATGGATGGGCCCAAAGGGGAAAAAGAAATGGGGCGGGGGGGCTAACGGAAAAAAGGAAAAATTTGAAACCTTTAAAATTGCTCAGGGAGGGGGGGAAGAAAGGAAGAGGGAAAGTGGCCAAGTTGCTACCTTTGACGGGTTGAGGAGGGGGGCCGGGCGGGGGGGGAGGCTAAGGGGGGGGCCCAGTTTTTAAAATGGGGTTTTTTAGAGAAGGGGGGAAAAACGGAAGAGAAAAAAAGGGGAAGGAAAAAGCCCGTTAAAGGCCAAAAGGGGGTTATTATTCCCCCCCCAGGCTAGGGGGAAAGATTGGGGGGGAAAGGGGAGGATCGAAAAAAATTTATTTTTTTAAGGCCAAGGACCAGAAAAAGGAAAAGACCAAAAGATGGGGGCCCCAAAAAAAATTGGCCTCCAATTTTCCCTTTTGGGGGGAAAAAAAAAGAAAAAAACCCCCTAATGGGGGGGGACTTGAGGTTTTTTTGGGGAAAGAGGAAAATTGGCCCAAATTTGGGGGGTTAAAAAAAAGACAGCCCCAAAAATTTTGGGGAAAATGGGGACATCCCAAGGTTCAAGAGGAAATGATAGCCCCTGGGGGGTTTTTTCTCCCGGGGTTGGTTTAAAAACCTTTTTGGGGAAAAATAAAAAGGGAAAAAAAAAAAAAAAAAAAAAAAAGAAGGGGTGGGGGGGATTGGGGGGGGGGAAAGGAAGCCAGGGGGAGTATGATCAGAAAACATTTCATGAAATTCTTCAAAAGATAAGCACGGATAGTGGGTATGCAAGCCAGTTGAAAGTGCCGACTTGTACCCGATATTCCACTGTATTGGGATGTGAGATGGCCAGAGTACTTTCGGTTCTGATGTTTAGATGCAATAAAAGTAATATTGATGGGAGAATGAAGTAGTTTTCATCTCTAGAAATCCTCTTTGGTCTATGAAATATACTGTCAAAGGTCAACGGCCAGAAATAGAGTTTGGGGGGACTCTTGAGACCGGAGGGAGAAGGAAGTGTGATGGCTTCCCAAAAAAAAGGGTGGAAATTGAATTTTTCTAGCGAAGAGTTAGTTCCCCTGACAGTTTTGATGAGATTTGTGTCATTGTGTATTGACCTATCAGCAAATTTTGTGTCATTGTCTCTGGCAGTGTTCAGTCTGCTCGGACAGGCCCTGAATTAGTGGGTGAGATACCAGGGCTGGAGTCCTGCCCATCGCAGAAACAGTGGAAAGGATATCAAGAAGCCAAATATTGATAAGGGTAGTTTTTTGTTTTTAGTTGTGCAGTCTGTGCCGAAAAAGAGGGGTGAACACACCCAAGGGAAAGAAAGACATGATAGCCCAGGTCTTTTTTAATAAAGTAAGGTTTGGGGATGGTGGCTGGGCATGCAGAACAGCGAACTCTAATGGAATCAAAGTGGGGGTTTCAGGGGGGGGCTCAGTGACAGATTCTAAGGGGAAAGGCCATGGGCAGAACCAAATGTATATCACAAATTAGGGACAGGACATTGATGGGCCATCTTCAGGATTCTAAGTCTGTGATGATGGGACCGGGAAAGTTGTGGAAAATGAGGCTGACAGGGCCCGCCCATCCAGGGGCTAGCCTCATGAATTTAGGGGCGTGTGCGAAGGGATGTTGGATAAGAGAATGGTTCGATTTTTCAAATTACGTATGTAGGAAGGGTACTATGAGAGTATGAGGGAAACCCGAAAGGAGCCTGAATCCAAGTAAAAAAGTACAGACACTGTCATGGTTTTTATTGGACACGCACCAAGTTCCGTGTACCAGTTTATGAAGACAAAATGGCCACACCAAGAAAGGCTTCTTAAGAAATCCGCTTCTGCAAACTCCCTTTTTTAAAAAAGGACTCTCTGTGTGAAAAACGGGTTTCCCCGAAAGTACTAGGGGCAAAGGAAAGTGGGCACATCACACACTATTTAACTGTAATTGCACAACTGGGGAAGTAGAGTCCGGGTAACAGGTACTAGGAAAAATTTTAAAACGTACAAAAGGGACCATGAGACCTGGTTTTCTGTGTGTGATGGGTAATTTGAGCCTACACTGAACCTGGGGGGAAAAAATGGCCAACTAGAGTGCGTAAGATGTTTGGGTAAAGATGTGGGTAGTTCCGCCCCAGAAGTATACTAAACCCATTTACACAATAATCAGTCAGAGAAGGCAAAGAAAGCCTTCAGGCATCGCATTAACGCTGAATTTTCAGATAACAATATGAGCCCAAAAGGAAAATAACTTGTCCAAGGCTCCCCTACAAGTCCCCATAAGTGTGTCTATGGGAGGCAGAAGAAGCAAGAGACCAGAGAATTTAGTACTGCTGAGCTAGGAAACACAACATGCCCTGGCCGTTTTAGCTTTTTGCAATTTTAGAGGCACCCATAGGGACAAAGTTTTTCCAGGGGCCACTGGAAACTGTTTTTTGTGTCATTCCTGTCACTCATAGTGACACCTGGATGGAGTATGTAGGCTACTTGCTTTAGACCTCCATGGCTGCTTGGAAAGCACTTCATACCACAAGTAATGACCCACGCACCCATTGGTGAGACCCTATAAAACTGCCTGTGAACATCCTCTGGGGATCCTGGCCTTGTACTTGAGTCACATGGTTGAATCACTTACTGAGTATCCTCTACCCTGCAGCACTTCCACAAAGCGAAAATTCTTCTCGAGGATACCACCATTTTATTCCCAGGGTCTCATGGTTTTAACAACAAAAGACATCTGAGAGGTCTTGATTCCATTGTCTCATAGCTAAACAGAAGCTGCAGAACTTGTTACCCATAGAGAATCATGGCCATGTCTACCTTTTTAATTCAATTTATAGTGCCTCTCCCAAGTGGTTTCAACATCTAAGGGTCGTATCACAAACTGATCTACTACTTCACCCTGAATAACTTGAAATGGAGAGAGGGAGAAGATGCTAGCCCCCATCTGAAGACCAGAGTCAGACCCCCATGAATCGATGGCAACTGTGGAAAGCCGTGACTCTTTTAGGAGAAGGTGTGATGAAGTCTTGTCCCTTGATGAGTTAACTCCTCCTGCTTCCAATCCCTACTCCTCCTTTCAGCCTGACGCAAGTAGTTTAAATACAGCATCAAATAAGCAAAATTAAATACATTTCCATGCAGTATTTTTCTCTTGACGTCGGAATCAAACAATGCAGTTGCCATAGTTAACAGCCATCTTCTGAAAAGGTCACCCTGCAAGAAAAACTGTTTCTTTAGGTACAACTCCAAGGAGATTATGGGGGATTAAACTCATTTTATACATATATCTTAAATATATATTTTATTTCTTTAAAGGGACGTTTATGAAAGGAATATAATCCACAGAGTTATAAGATACCCACAGAAAAAAATTTAAAGTTTTCACCTGTATAAAGTTCTTTACTTTCCTCTTTATCCTTTCCTTTTTTTTTTTTTTTTTTAACCAGCATTGCATGCGGGGTGATATCTGATCAATGGTGACTTGTGTTTTTACTTTTGCTTTAATTAAACCTCAGTCGGGGCTGCAGAAATGTGGTGAGCGAGATAACTTGCACTATTCCCAGTACAGTTTTTAAACACCGCGGCTTTGATATGCACTCATGACAGCCTGAAAAACCTGCCCCTAGAACTCCGATGCTGCTTGAAGGTTCCAGCTTCTAACGGCCCTCTTAACCTAGGACATCATAGGAAGCTAGTGCGTGTGGGATCTCCAACGGTGGAGGAAGGCGAGAGACCGAGGTTTCAGGGAGCAGCGGCAATACTCCACTGAAAAGTTTACCTCTAGCGTTTGGAGGCCCAGCATTGAGCCAACCTAACACCCAGGCAAGTGGAACAATTCTTTCTGCTTTCTTGAGAGCAGGGAGTCTCAGAAAATCATGATTAAAATGAGCTGCCTGTGTACAGAGTTTGCCAGTGAGATGTTCAGGCAACTGAGGGCAGAACATCATTTCTCTACAGTTGCTCTTTGTAAAGCTCTTAAGCTAAACCTTCCTGAAGAAAGAGGCTTAAGGTCTCATGCATGGACCCCCAGAGCTCCAACAGTAGCCCCCATGGCTACAAGTTCCGGCTCTTCTGGAGTCCAGGATGACAGACACCTAGCTGAGCTGTGCCAAGTTGCCTGGCCTTCTTCATCCCCTCCCTTTAAGTATCCATATGTTTTCCAAACACAGAAGAGAGCACGAACCTGTCACAAACCTGTAGGTTCAGGCTCTCCGAGCACCAGAGGTAAACACAGTACTGTACTGGCTTCCCAAGGCACTAGTAGACAACTTCCTCCATCGTGGGGTTGGTCACATTTCAAAGATAATTCCCATACCTCACTGGTCAGGACTGGCGAGTCCAGCCCACCCCAGCTCAGACAACAGTGTATGTGTTTCATCTCATGTGTGGTAGAGGGGGCAGGGAGAGGTGAGTTATGGTATACATACCTTGTATATAAAGCCATATGTAAACATACAATACATACACGCTTATATACACATACACATATATGACATATATAGATAAAGGAGATTTGATGTGTGTGTGTAGTAAAAGCTCAGTTTCTACAAATACACTCAACAGAGGACCTGAACAACACATATGGAATTCTCCACCCTATTCTGGCCCCAGTTCCAGTAACTTTCCCTTACTGTTTCCCTTCTATAAGTCAAGTAAGCTTGCGTATGTGTCAAAGATAGGCTGACTGACTTTGAATCGTGCTGGTCTATAAACAGCAGAATAACTTAATTGCTCTTTCCTTCCCCAACAAGTGGGAATAGAAGAGCAACTGTCTTAAATCACAGATCCTTAAGGGGTTTGTTCTGAAGATTAAATGAGATGACCTGAGGGAAGAGGGGGCTGGATAAACGGAGATGCACACTGATGTTTGTTGACTATTTGCGAACAACTACTCTTGTACAAACAAACCCGTGTGATTCTTTCCTGTGAAATCCATTCTGCCACCTGGGGACCGCTGCAGAGATTAAAGAAAGAACAGCAATTTCTAGCTCTAATCCTACAATACAATCACTGGAGGGTTTACCTTAAACTCTATTTTTAAAAAAAAAAAAAAAAAAAAAAAGCAAAAAATACAGTTATCCAATGGAAAATTATTATTTATTAATGCAACCCAGACCCCTCAAGGCAATGCATCCTTACAATAAGAGCCCCCGTCCCCAATGTCAGCGGCCAGAACAGAAAGACCATGGTAAAAGACCAAGAAAGGACCTGGTAAAAGACTGTGTCCCCCACTAGAGAGGGCATGGTTTTCTGTTGCTAACAATCCGTGTCCTTTTCCTCATTAGGTGATTAAGACATCCGCTGACTTTCCCTTAACATCTCACCAATAGTAAGACCCTCATCTGCAATCCTTACAGTGGCAATATCCCCAAAGGTACTCGACATTGCCAGTATAAGACACAGTAGTGAAGCACTGGCCTCATGTATTTACTGGAGCCAAGTTTAGGTGGCACGATGGGTATCCCTTATACCCACCAGACTTACAGTAGTAACTGGGATGGCTGCTTGCCATAATAGCCTGATGTCTGTCCATGGCAAGCTTGGGGGTTTAGCCATTTCTGTTTCCTTCTTGGTCTTACTGCTGGCTTTCAACGAAAAAATGGCCCGGGACCTCTAAAAAGACACTTGACAAGGATGCTGTGTTTGCCAGCTTCAAGTTAGGAGCTGATAAAATCTTGAATTTGGCAGGGGGGGGGGGGGGGGGTGATTGGTGGTGTGGTTTGGGCTCATTACTTCCGTATTCTGAAGCATAGTTCCTGATCATAAAATGATGGGAATCTACTATAATTTCACTAGTGGCCAAGATTAAATGAAATAAGAATGTTATAAAAGGCTTGCCACATGATTAGAACATAGCTGTTCTCAGTGTGAAGCTGGCATCAAATCACCTGGAGGTATTATATCCATTGGTGGCCCCACCTCTGGCATTCAGTAGAATCTGGCCATGAGTCTGAGAAATTTGTATTTTCAAGTTCCTAGTGAATGTGATTGGTATGGATACCACCCTTAAAAAGCACTAACCCTCTTACAATCCAGTGGGGGAGGGGTAAGATAATAACCACTTTAATTAGAACTTTGTCGCTATCCAACATTGCTTATGAAGGCATCAAATAAGAATGAATTTAGACCTAAGGTAGTCCCCAACATAACTTTCACAGTGGTGGAATGGCCCTTGGTCTGAGCTGGCCACATGCAATGACTAAACATTAAGAGCCAAGGTCAGACAAATGTGGGACTAAGTTACATTTATATTCATTTAATAGCCCCCGTGGTGACTATTACGCTAGCATGTGGGATTGATATAGAACAAATTTCCATAAGCACAATCGTAGTGAAGAGTGAGTCCAGTGAACAGGAGATCAATGCATAGTCCAGGGAACCTCCTCCAAATCTCAGATTGGGGTCCAAGACCACATTTCAGCCACTTGTTCCTTGTCGTATGTCCTTAAGGAAATTACTCAAGACCCTGGAGCCAACTCATGAATCTCTACCCTTGCCACCCAATACTCTGAATACTTACGTATCCTGCCACCAGGGTCAGGAACAGTATGAACACAGGAAGCATGGGGTCTGTCATCCAAGTAGAACGTAAAGGACCTTTTAGGACAAGTTCTCTTCTTGGCAGAGATGCATCTAGATGGTTCCACAGGACAAAATGAGATAAATACATTCTCTCAAGGAAGCAGTGCAAAAAAAATTGAGAAGCAGGGGGGGGGGGGGGGGGGGGGGGGGGGGGCGGGTGGGGGTGAATCTGTAAACTATGGATGAACAAGATGGTTTGATTAGAAGAAAATTTCATCAACCCCCAAGGCTAGACAGCTTAAAAGTTTGGAAGCAGGAGCTGGAGAGATGGCTCCAGGGAAGAGAACTGGCATGTTCGTCCAAAGGTCCTGAGGTTTCAATTCCTGCAACCACATGGTGCGCTCACAACTCTATTTGGAGAATTCTGGGCCCGTCTCTGGCTTGCAGGCATACAAACAGGCAAAAAGTGAAAATTGTACTATGGGCTGAGGAGGTCTCTCAGTGATTAAGCACCACTGGCTGCTCATTCCACGGACCTAGGTTCAGTCCCAGCATCCCACATGGTGACTCCCAAACATCTGTATCTTCAGTCCCTGGGGATGTGACACCCTCTTACTGCCACTGCAAGTAACCGCATGCAATACAGGCAAAAATATTCATACCCCTAAAACTACAGACATTTTTTAAATCAAAATAAAAGAAAGTAATATCGTGACTCAGATTTAAAAAAAAAAAAGCGACTCTTGTCTTGTCCATCGTCAGCGAAGGCTGTGCGCGAGCAAAACAACACAGTGTTTACCTCCCAGAGTCACTCTGACGATTGCTTTCAATGGAGAACCTCCCATCTCACCGCTATGTCGTACTGTGCTTGAGAAAAGACATGTAAACATGGGCGTGACCATCTCTGGGAATCCACAGAGAACGTTGCATAAAGTATTTTTTTTAATTAAAAAAATTTCTATTTGCTGTCACTCGTAACTACAGGACCATAGGCAAATATGCACCTCCTTAGCCTTGTGTCTTCTCATCTGTAAACCCAAGTGATTCAAGGTAAGCAAATAGAAGATACATATTGCAAAAAAAAAAAAATAAAAAAGGCAGTATGCTCTTTTAGATGGCAGGGGTTATTATGTATCTGTCCCCACAGACTTCCCTCGTCGTCTCACTTGGCACCACAAGAGCACTTCTGGGGAGCCTTCCCTAGAGTGTGTCTTATTCTGAGGGCCCTTCTGACGAGTAGAGGTGACCATCCTCTGCCCACAGCCCTCAGGGGTGAACTTTAGGCTTCAGCCACACAACCATGATGAATTGTGGTGCCTGGTTTTTAACCGCCAATACACAATAAATAGCATCACCAGAAAACGCAACTTAAGCCTGCCTGATTTAGTGGCAGAGAAAATGACGCTGCCGTGCTCGGGGCTGGCTCCACACCACCTAAAGCTATTTTTTTTTTTGCAAATAAAATGGTAAGGTTGCTAAGTCAGAAAGATAAATTAAGAAGCATAAAGATAATGATGGTCTAATCACTGTCCACACAAGAGAATTGGCAAGAGTGAATATCCAGGCGACCAAGTGCAATGATCACATTCGGTGATTATTTGTAATTCTGGAGGAATGATTGGATTTCCAGGCCCTGTAATCAACTAGCTCAGGAAATAACACAAATCCAAACCTACACCAGGGACATTCTGGAGGTCAACTGTTTCCCACTGCTGGGCCTCCATCCCCAGCTCTGAACACCTCTCCCAAACCATTCTTCATCTCTGGCTGTTCTATTATCACTGAGTGTCCCCACTTCTATGAAGGCATCTCTTGCGGTCCAGCTGTTTGACGCCAACTATGCACTTCTTGGGGAACTGGCTGGAGCTCAGGCGGGCGCATGCTATACTATTGAAAGTAAAGGAAAACAGCCCTGTTTGGGAGATAAGCTGGGTACATGGCAAGAGGCATACGAGAGCCTAGGGTCTTCCCTTGTCTCTTAGACCAGCTAGACAGAAGTGCAGTCCCATTCATGACATCAGAGTCGTGGGATCCAACTGGGATTTCACAGAACTGTTGTACTCTTGCTCAGAAGCTGAAGATCCTAAGTGTATGGAATATAGATTGCCTGCTGCTCAGAAAGCCCAACACGGGGAACTTGGACATATGCTCCATTGGAGCTGCTATGGACGGTAACGTTGGAGTGAGAAGGGACACTGAAAACTGCCAGGGCCCCAGCACAGGAACACATAGACTTACATGAAACTCCATTCACCAGAACAAGTCACATATGCTTCCATTATTGGCTAACATGGTGTCATCTTAAGGAAATGATTTATTGTGCTCCCAATAATAACATCTGTATCCCAACTGCGAGATGGGACAATGACCCAGCCATATAGCCTGCTGTGCCACCTCACTTTTTGCCGAGCCCGTGACATCCCTACTACTGTGAGGTGTGAGCAACCAACCATTAAGTAGGGGAGGCAGTAGATTGGGTTCTAGGCAGTAGGTGCGTGCGGTTGGCTTACAAGAACTGACTGAACAATTGTGAAAAAGTCACAAGCCAGTTGGCGTACAAATCCGACTATAAAATTCAGTCCAAAGCGCCTTTAGTGTCAAATATATTAAGCAGGTGAGGTCGTGGCACGGCTTTCCGTTCCAGCACTCAGGAGGCATGACCCAGGCAGATGACTTGAGTGATTCCAGGACAGGCCAGATTCCAAGTAACTTCTGTCTTGAAATAATAAATAAATAATTAAATAAATAAATAAATAAATATAATATTAAAAAGAAAGGTAATCAAATAACACAATTCTAGAGCATTCTACCTCATCCCTACCCTTAATATTTGTTATTTTTTGTCTATCAGAACTGTCAGGGAAATACAAATAGATATGGTGTTTACCCCCCGGTGCTACTCTCTGATCCCTTATCCAACTTCATGTTTGTAACTTTACGTTAGTAGCTTAAAACTCACCATAGCGAAAGCAACCTTCTCTGGAACTAGTTACATCACACACGGCTGGTCTAGATGTCACAAGTGAGGGCTGTGGCTAAACGGTGAGGGTTTCCTAAGGCTCCTGTGTAAGAGAAAAACCCCAGCCCAGGGCCTGAAACAGTGTAGCTCAGTTCACACGGTAAGATGCAATTGACAGCATGGATGCTGAGAATCAACTTGGGCGCCGCAGCACTGAACTGAGAAAGGACAGGTTAAAAACGCAGTGTTGCCGAGGCATAAAAATCTGAGAACCTCAGCATTTGGATTCCGAAGAGCCTTGCATCTTCAAAAATCAAGATATGTAATAACGGCAAATCAGAACCCTTGAAAGTATTAGGACAGTGCCTTAAAAGTGAGAGCATTCAGGCCGGAGAGATGGCTCAGGGGTTCAGAGCACCTGGGTTCAATTCTCAAGCGTTCACATTGTGCTCACAAAGTTAGTAACTCCAGTAGGATATGACACAGCACAATGTGGATACCGACACTAAAGCAAAAACACCATACACAAAATTTTAAAAGGGAAAGGAAAAAAAAAAAGAGTGAAGTAAAGAATTCTTTTTGGAACATAAAATGTTTTCTGTGGCTTGAGAGAGCACTGTTATGACAGAGGAACTGAGTTCAAATCCCAAACCCAAGTTAGGGTGGCCTACAACTACTCCAACTCTAGTTCCAGGAGTATCCATGTAACCTTTAAGTACATCACACACATTCAGACACACGACACACCATACACACACAACAAACATTCACACACACTCAGACACCCATCACACACCCCATACACACACACTGACACAACTCAGACACACACACTCAGACACACACACACCATACATACACAATGACACACCATCAACTCGACATCACACCCCATACACACACAACGACACATTCACACACACACCGCACAGAGATAGTTCCAGAGTATCCAGTACTGGTGTAAGCACACACCCAGCACACACACACACAGCAGCACCACCGCACACACATATACAGTAGAGAAGAGAGCGACAAGTTGGTTTTTGTTTCGCCTTTTTTGCCCTTTCAAATTACATGGGTTCCCAAGTATATGTGACCTCAGGCTGTCAGATTCTGGGCAGCCAACCCACTGAACTATTCTTGTGCTGGTCCCAGAAATGGATTTTTTTTTTTTTTTTGCTCACGATTTTAAGTGAGTTTCAGCATTGACCTACAGGCACTACTGGTGGGCACCATGCCACCTCTGTACATTTTCTGACATATCCAGGCCGCTCCATTGCTTGCCAACTGAGGATATAAATGAAAAGAGTACTGAGGGCAGCCTATCCCTACTCGTCAGCCCTCTATGTCTTGCCCTGGACTCTGCAGGTCCCTCCAGTCCAGGGCACCGGGTTGTGACCAGCTGTGCTTTGAAGTTACAACCTTCCTCCCTTTCACTAAGTTCCTTGAGCATCAGGCCTTGGTTCTGACTTTAGGTACCAATCAGTAGCCAAGGGAACATCCTCGTGTTCTAGGGGCTGGGGTTTGCCAATTGCCCAGAGATGCGTTGATCAAGCGTTTATGGACAGTCACATACTGTGTACGCACGACACAGGATGAGTTTCTCCTTGTCCATTCTCCCAAGAGGGAGGCGCGACACCACTGGCTTTCATCCGGGACACACCTGTGTGGACTCTGGATGCAGACAACGTCCTGAGTTTTCCTCTACTTGGGAGCTTGCCACCCAGAGAAAAGGATCTCCTGGCTGGGCTCTTTCTGTCTCTCTCTCTCCTCTCTCTCTCTCTCTCTCTCTCTCTCTCACTCTCTCAATCCAGGCTATGGCAATATTTATGAGGTACACAATTTATTACTCGCCATTTAACTATTTTATAAGATGTAGCACAAAGTTCATTAGTCTAGTCCAAAGTCCACAACCACACGCATAGGTGAGTGGTGACACTCTGGAGCCCAGACCCAACCACAGTGCCTTGCTTCCATTACAGAGCCAGATTGTGGAGGAAGGGATCACAGCAAGTCTTAGGACGGGCACGGTCAAGGCAGTTTCCATGCAAGATAACCTACCATCTTAGCTCCACCAACGACCTGGCAACCTTGCGAGCCCATTGGGCAACTCACTACCACTTTGTGCAGTCAAATGTTCTGGGTCCTTGGGGAAACAAAGTCAGCCTCTCGCCCCATTCTGCTGGGAAGAAGGGTTTCCAGGACACCTTACCCTTCTCCCACACATCCCTATCTTCAGTCACCAGGGACACTCCCTTCCAGGCCCCCTCCCCCTAAGTCTGGAAATCTTCCAGTCCGACCTTGGCAACACGTGGCTTGGGCTAATATCCTGGCTTAGTATGTGGGGGAGAAAGGAATTGGAAATTCCTGAAGACACATGTCTCTGAGGGAGCAAATGAATCTTCTTCCTCCCCGGTCTCCTCAGCAGGCTGCTGAGGCTGACAGATTTACGGAGGTCCTTACGCGTCTGTGACAGACTGCTAATGAAAGGGAGGCCAGGCTTCTGTGCCTGCCTCCTTTGGTTTCTTATTTGTTGGGATTTTGTCTTATCCCCAAGAGAAGAGCCAGGATGGTGACTGGAAGCCAGGAGGGCCTCACAGAGCACGCTGTAGCCTTGTCAGCAGGGCGTTGGCTTGAAAGGGCCCGGCTGAGGGCCACCCAGGGGCAGTTCCCAGCTCAAGTACCTGCCTGGGATGTTAAAACATGTCCTTGAGATTAAATGGTGGAACCATAAGGGCAGAGAGGCCTCCCCCAACCTGCCGACCACTACAGCGTTGATCAGACCGTCTGGCACCGTGGAGAAGCTTGCTTGGGGGTTCTCTATCTTGGGTTTTGCTCCACCACGACCACATGCCCAGGAACAAAGCCAAGACTCCTGGCCCCTCACTGTCTGAGTATGGAAAGATAGGAAAGTAAGCAATACTTGGAGGACCTGTTTGTCTAGCAGGATGTTCTGGGGCCCTGGCTAAGGACATGAGCTCTATAAAGCTAACCTAAGCCTGAGTCCTAACCCAGACCACTACATAAAAACCCTTGGAAAGGTCCAGGCGCTGTTATTTTAAAAGTTTTCCACAGATGATCTCATATGCTGCCCTGGTTGAGAATCCCTGTGGATTCCTTGTAAACACTTCTGGATTGAGAAGAGCTACTCCAAGGTCACGCGGTCAGGGCTGGAAGACTGTCTCTTGCTCTCACCTTAAGTCTATTCCTCCATGCTGTGATGACTCTCTCTCAGGGTCCCCATGACTCTCCACGCCCGCAGATACCCATGAAAAGCCCCACGGCCTCTTTTCTTCCGCTCCTGCGTATAGTTACTTGAACACATGCAGTCCCACTCTCTCCAACAACCCCAGACCCTCTAGGTAGGTGTTGTCTTTCCACTCCGGCTCCTCTGAGTCTCAGGATGGGGCCTCGATATTGAAAGTGTGGATCTGAGGACCAGTGACATCACATGGACTAGGAGATGTTCTGAAAACGCCTCGTATAAACATGCCTCCAATCCGTCCAGACCCCAGAGTCTAGTCTACATCTAGCCGTATCCCCCAGAGATCCACAAGCCTGCTGTTTAATACATTATCATTTCCTTCTCAACCCAGCAGGTGCAGCTCAAGACAAAAAGACACTCTCTCCCCTGAAGGCAGATGACATCTTCAAACAACATGTGACAACAGCACACAACCGAAGTCACACAGAGCTCGGATCCTTTTTAGAGCTCCATTTGAATCCGAGTCTCCCACAGCTATCTCAGGCACAGTTGGTTCCTATGACAATGGAGAGTTGGGAGTTCTCAGCTCCACTGGCTTAGAACCCCCACTCTATCCTGGGCCCTGTGAGCAGGTGAACTCTCTCCAGCATTATCCAATGGTAAGATTCCTATTGGGTTGTCTTCCTGAGGAAAGAATGAGACGAGCATCCTTCATGGAATGTGCATGGGGATGGTAACCTCTGTCCATCCAGGTAGATCAAGGCAGTGTTTTGACATCTGAGTCCTGTTTCTCCCACATAGAAATGAAAATATCTATCCCACATCCCACTACTTCTGGGGTCCCCTCTCCCTTGTGATTTAATAATGTGCTTAATGAAGTCAAGCGAGATCACAGAGAAGTGAAGACTCACAGATACTTGCAAAGGCAAATTTCTTTTCTCTTTTTCACCCATTTTGGATGAACAATCACAGCTACACCTGTACAGCCTTTCACCTCTCAAGTTTCTGGGTCCAGAGTTGAACATTAAAACCCGTGTCCCCCAGTGCTGTGACACAGTGACTGGAGCCCTGAGGAAGAAGGGTTGTGTCATAAGTACTGGCATCCCAGAACACAGCGTGGGACTGTTTAGTCCAGGTCCGAGTGGGAAAAGAGTGGGTAAAGGTGGGGACAGAAGATGAGAGCCTTACGATCACAGCACTAAACCAATTCGTGCCACCACACTCCTGACACCCGGTGCTCATTAAATGTGTACGCACCTTCACCAGAGGCCTCTGCCTTCTGGAGCAGTTATCCTTTGCCCAATAACCGTTAATCAACCAGCAGCAGCACAACCTGTGAGGCTGGGTCTTGCCCTGTCAACCGCAATCTGCTCCATTTTCATCTAAAAAAGATGGGAAAATAATAATAAAGTGGATAGGAGTTTTCTGTTTACTCCTCCCCACATCCAGCATGAAGACGTGGGATCAGAGCACTCTCCCAACCCACCCCCACCACTTGATGAAAAATTAACCAGCTGTGCAGAGCGAATGAATCCCTAAAAGGAGAAACAGTCACTGAAGTGAGCTGGGCTGGGTTCCTGGGAGCTCCAAAAATCCTCCTGATTGGTTAATTCTCGTCACCCCTAAATCCTCCCTCGAGAGCCACCGACAGGTGGGCACACCATGTAATTGGCCCACATCCTTCCGAAACCACTGTGCCCAGCAACTGGTTGAGCAGAGAATCCTACTTGGGGTTTTGATGTGATGCAAGTCTGTGAGCTCTGGGGCCGCAGAGTCTTTTGGTGTTCTTCTTGTATATACTTCCATCTATTCTACCAAAGAGTAGATATAGATAGAGAACAGAACCTGAGAACAGGACCTGGATCTTATTGCATCTGACCCCAGCAACCTGACAGACATTTGACACATTGAAGTGATTGTACTGAATAAATTGAATGGATGGATGAATGAGGTCTTGGCAAAAAGGCCAAGTCTAATGTACCAAGCACATTTTCAGTCCAATGGGACCCCCCATTCATACGTGTAAACCCATCATTCAATAGATCAATACATTAAGCAGTGTGATCATTCATTCTTATTTCTCATTCTCTATTCATTCAATTACGGGTCCTTGTTCTGAGGGCAAGGGATGAAGAGAATCAAGATGTTCATATCTCCACTCATCATTATGGTATGATAATGTGGTGGGAAAATAGGTCAGTACCTGAAACAGTAAGCGGGCGATCACCGCCTCCAGAATGAATTTAGGGAAGCACCGTGGGAGACAGAGGTGCGCACGCAACTTACTCCACCAAGGAACAGTACCAGAGATGACACCCGAGGAGAAGGGGGAAGTTAACACCCAGGAGTCCTTTTGACAGGAGAAGGGTGTGCCTGGCAGAGTGTAACTAGCCGCGTGGGATAAAAGGCCCTAATATCCATCCTGTGAAGGCAAGAGGTCAGAAACCGAAGGGTGCCCAACCCACTTGATTGAGTTGTGATATCCCATATTGCCCAGGTCCCCTGTTCTGGCGGGATAGACAACAATGGGTCAAGAGACTTAAGATCAGGCAAGCCCATCTGAAGTAATGAGTGGAACCTTAAAGGCTAGCAGTTTCTCTAGGTGAAGTTTGACGGTGTACCCTCTCCCACATATGCCTGACGCACATTGAAAGCAACTTGGAGAGCAGGGTCTTCTTTCGCTCATTGGTGCTCTCCTTGTACCCATTGCCGGGCAGCAAACATGCTGTGTGGCCTCTATTGAAGCACTGTGAGAGGCACTCTCTGCCTATTGAGCAGAGATTGACCATTCTCATAAATCCTAGGGCAGCCACTACTGAACACAGTGGATTCCTCATAAAATCGAACAAGAATGACCATTGAGCCCGCCGTATCCACTCCTATGATGTAAACTACAAGGATGACAAATGAACCTGAAACGTGTATTTGCACACCCTGGCTGTATTTTCAATTGGTTTGATCCAAAGTCTAACAATAACTAACTGTAGTTCACCCTCTGTTGGATTCCCATAACCACCACCCAACGGAATATTATTCCTGCCGCAAAAAAAGGAATGTGACTCCGACACACAACATGGATGAAACCTTAGATCTATGATAAAAAGAAATAAAACAGCACAAATGACAAAATACACTGTATCATCTAGCAATAGGAACTAAGTCATCAATTAGGAAGTAAATTAGGGTTGCCAATGACTGGAGCAGGTGAGAATGGATTGTTATTCGCTTTGAAAGGGGCAGACGTTTTCTTCTGGGGTGGCAGAGGAAATTAGAGAGGTATGAGGTAGAAGTTTTTGCAATGTAGTGTGTAACTATGTGTGATGTAACTCTAGCAGTAGAAGGCATGCTTTTAAAGTGGCTAAAATGTCTATATTTGCTTTATACATCCGTTACCCTGGGAGTACAATTTTCATTTTTGTTTTCTTTCTTTTTTGTTGTTTGCTCATATTTGTTTTGTTAGTTTGAGACAGTATTTCTGTTAGCGGTAGCTATCCCAAGAACTGACTCTGTAGACCAGGCTGGCCTTGACTCAGAGATCTGCCTACCTCTGGCCTCCCAAGTTGCTGGATTAAAGGTCCACAACGCATGTTCCAGCAAACCTACAGATGCCGGCATTCCCAGAGATCCCCCATGAAGCACTAACCAGCGCCTACACTGCTTAGTTTCTGAGATCAGGCACATTCAGGATGGTTTGGGCCGTACGTTATCTGCCAAAGTTTTAAAACCCGCCACTGGCTTTTTACAAGAGACCCAGCAGTCCAATATTTTACTTGCTGTTCTCCTCTCAGCGCACGCATACCCAGCAGGCCTCACTCCCTCAGGACCCCTCTAGGCACTGAGTTTTCTGCTAGGCTGGTTTGTTTCGGGGGATTTTTTTTTTGTTTTGTTTTTATTTCCTGCATCTGCTACACCTACCAGAATCTATATGCTCTCGGGGCCATAGCCCCTGACAGCGATTATTTGTACATGTAAATCAGAGAGCCACTAGGACACGAGCCTTAACGACGAGCTCTATGGAGGTAGCCAAAGACAGCAGAGAGAAAAGAGCCAGCCCCCCACAGCACCACTTCCTTGGGTGTCAGTGTTCAGAAGTCCGTCTGGTGCGGGTGCGACTCCAATGTCCAGTATCATAAGACTTCTCTCTGGATTCTGGATGTTCTGGGGTATCCTGAATTGATGGGACTCACATCCTTGGCTCCCCTTCAAGCTGGCCATACCGGGCCCAGTTAGGATTGGCGCAATTAGCGCACATGGTGAAAGACAGCTTTCTCTCAGCTTCTCTTTGCTATTAGAAGCAGACTGTGTTTTCTCTTCACAGTCCACAGTTACTTTTGGCCTGAGAAGTGATACCCCTGAAAGACATGAAAACCGCATCTATTCAACAGTGGGGTACAACAGGGCTAGAGGAATGTCTTAATAGGCATTCTTGCTTTTGCATGCATGAAGCCCTGGGCTCCGTTACTAACACTCCCCACAGATACTGTAGGGAAAATTATCAACACCCTGTAGGAATACTGGAAAGGAGGGCACTCCTGGGTCAAATCTGAACCTACAAGTAGGACTGTGAAGTAGGTCATTTGGCTTTTTGTTGATTTTGATTAGGTTGGTTTAGAGATGGATAGATATTGGGGTGGATGTGTGAATACAACTTCCCGATCCAAGGCCTGTTAACAGTTGATCACAAGGACACCGTAAAGTTTCAGTACTTTGCTGGTGTTTACGTTAGCAACAAGAATGTGGACTTGTAAGGGTGTCTTTGTCTGTAAAGTGCCTGCCTTTTTACCCACAATACAACAAAGCTGAATATGGTCACAATCCCCAGCACGAGGAGACAGAGATATGCATATCCCAGGGCTCTGCTGGTGAGTAACACCAGGCTAGTGAGAAACCTTGCCCAAAGGTGGGGGAAAAAATTGTGGCTAGTCATAGGGGAACAGTAACCCCCCAGTTACTTTAACACACGTTGTCACACAACACACACACCACACACACACACACACACACAATCACTCATAACAAACAAAATCCTACATTTCTTTTGGGGAGGCAGTCACAAATCCTAACAGCATTGCCTCTGAGTGTGAAATGGAAGACGAGAGCTCAGAGCCAGAAGCAGGAGAACTATACATAGAGTATCAGATACATACATTTGCATACAAATTTTTCCATATGTAGATAAAACACACATCTTTTCCTATCTAGTTTAAGTTCTCTACCATATGCTTTTGATGGCTACCCAATAAATAACCTTTTCTATTATTTCCTGTTAGTGTGTCACAAGTGGGCACCTGATGGCATTTGGTGGCCGCACTTTCACCCTCTGGTTTCCTCTTGATGTATAACTCTCGTGAGTCTGAAGAGAGAGGTGGACTACTTCTGTCTACCATGTGCTCAGTCCAAAAGTAGGGTTCCTGAATTTCTTCCTTCCAACTATCGACATTTCCCTTATTTTCCTGGATAGAAGCCTAGGTCTTGTGTCTTGGATCTCTATCGCCTCTGGGTTACAGATTGTTACTGTTTAAAATGCTCCACCAAGCATCCTGTTTGTCCTTTTGTAAGCCTTGACTTTTTCTAAAACTCTAGAAGAACCATCTTTGTAAGATCATTTATGAAGCATTCCTTACTCCCTCCCCCCTCTTCTCCCCTCACCGCTTCCCTTCCATTTTCCTTCCGACCCCACGTCCTCTCCTCTGTGAGTGCTACCCTCTCCCTTCTCCTACCCTTTATCACTTACTTAATGTCTTCAGGAATGCTATGATATTACCTTTTACTCTTGTTTTCCCCAACATTGATTAAAGGAGCTTTAAAAAAAAAAAAAAAACAAAAAAAAAGAATTCCAGAACATTCTGAGGCAGTGGAAAACTGCATGCGAGGAAGCAGCTAAGCTGCTCCCTCAGCTGGGCTCTGTAGTTCCCGGCCACTAATGCTATAATAATATTTTTCTTAAATCATAAAGCTGCCCTGTCCTCCCTATCCTATTTAATTGTACATTACAGACAAGAGATTGTCCCTGCTAACTAGAGGGAAACACAACAATAAAACACAAATACAAATGATTCCCCATTTGAAGTTGTTTGATATTCCTGGTGAGGACAGGTTTTGTTACCAAATTTTCATTGCCACTAGTACTTAAGGCACCTCCTTGGGACAATCTGTCCATTAATCAACCTCATACCTAAGGCATAAGAGCAGAGGCTCCATTCTCCTGGAGTTCTTATCGTGTTCATATGAAGCAAGACTAAAAGGTAGGTTGCTAGCAATCTCAGGAAGATATCCTATAAGGTGCCATTCAAACATGTAATTTAATAAGCCTGTGCCAAATGGAGATGTTGTGGGCAAAAATGGACTCTATGGAAGACCCTAGTGCTGGGTATAAAGTGCAGTAGGGAGATGGGGCTGGAACAGGTACAGAGGGGCAACCAAGAAAGAGATATTGGAGTTGAAGACCAACGACCCACTCTGTCATGGGTGTAAGGCGGGCAAAACCCTGGTAGGGTTAAAGGCCGGGGTAGCTGCCCATCAGCCCTTTTGACTTTTTGGTGTCATTTTTTAAACAAGAAGTCTGTCTCTTCCAGACTGTCCCCTCTGCCAAATTTAAAAGTTCTAGTTAACCTTACAAGGCTGTCCTTGGACTACATGAAATTTTGTGACACAACTAGCTGTATCCAGGAACGCTGGCTCCTCACTCTAACTTGGGGTTTAACGTGTGGGCATCTAAAAGTAAAGGGAAAAGACAGGATTAGGGAAAAAAAAAAAAAAGGGCAAAGTGGTTCTTTCTCTGCCTGCTAGGAGTGAGGATCCAGTCAGAGTTCAGTTTTGAGCAGAGATGAAATAGTGATATTTAGATTAATCGGGGAAAATTGATGAACCGAAAAGCAAGATCAGGGGCCGGGTGTGCCAATTTACTCACGAATCTAAATTTGTTGCTACAGTTAATTTAACTTAAGCCGTGTTGAGAAAACCATGATGCAAGACAATTGCTTAGGGAATCCAGGGGTTACCCAGGCCCGCAGATCACTGTTAAAAGTCAAGTGTGGACACCGGGCGGTGGTGGTGCACGCCTTTATCCCCCAATTTGGGGACAACATATTTCATTGAAGTCGACCGCCTGTATTAAATAAATCCAGTTAACCCAGGTCTCGAAGAAACCCAGTATGGAAAAAACAACAACAACCAACAACAAAAAAAACGGTGGTGTTACGCGCTGAAAAACTATTTGGCAATTTACCAACATGTTATATGTACCTTGGCACACATTGCATATTGTGCACCCCATGCCCGGGGTACTGTGTCACACATGTGCAAAAGTGCACCCAATGCAGAGGTGCACCTGTGGCACAACATGTGCTATGTGCACCACATCAAGGTGCACCTGTGTGCACCATGTGCCCAATTTTGTCCACCTGCAGAAAGGGGTACCTGTGTAAAACACATGGCAATGTGCAAAACCCCTGGGAGAGGGGGTACCGTGTACACACAGGGGCATATGTGCACCACCAAACCGTGGGCCAGTGTGCACACATGTGTGTGCACGTTGCAGCAAGTGTACCATTGGGAGGGCCCCATGTGCAAAAAGCCCCATAAAGCATATGTGCACCGCGCTGGCAGAATGAACCTGTGTGCACACATGTGTGGCACCACAGAACAATTGTATTATGAGCACATATGTATATGGTGTTACCACATGCCAGAGGGAGTACCGTGTGCACACGTGTGCATATGTAACCACATGCAGAGGTGTAACTGTCCTGCAACACATGTGATATATATAGTCCTGCTTGTACACTCTCGCTCATATAAAAAGAGTGTACTGAGGACTCAGAGAGTGTCCGTGGTAACATGGTAGTTTGAGGACATGACTCGGATGTGCAGGAGGACACGTGGGAAAGAAAGCTTGGTTACAAGGTTACACATGGTGAAGGAAGACCCTAGTAACAGTGGTGACAATGAGCTATAGACCATGAAGTCTGAGACAAAGTCACTTCCCTGAATTTGTCAAGAAAGTGACCTCAAAGATCTGTCTGAGCCTGAGTCGCCTTGAATTGCCCCTTCCTGAAGGTTGACCTAAACCCTTCTTTGTCTTTTGTTCAATACTCAACATTGAACCCAGAACATCCTCGCAAATGGCTGGGCACTTGCCCAGCTGCTGCCACACCCCAGTCCAGCCCCCTCTGTTCTGTCGTGTGTCTGTTGGCAATTGGGTTCCGGGTTCCTTCGGGTTATTCCCTCATAGATGGTTATTCTGTACACTTCCCTCATTATGTGTGCGGCTCTCACCTGTCTGGTATGTCTTTAAAGCTCTCTGAGAATGATTCCTTTTGTTCTCTCTACCCCCCATACCAGGCAGCACATGGAAGGCAGCGTTCACCATTCAATAAAGGGCAAATCAAGTCACTCAAGTCCTGAGAAGGAAGGGACTGGGGTTACAGTCAGAAGTACAACACATTGGGATATCCCAACTACTCCCCCCTCCCCAGCCCCCACCACCCCAATCTCCATACCAGGTCTTCAGAAAGCTTTATCAGACACGACACACACCTACTCTCCTGTTCCCTGATAGTGCCTGGATTACAGTAGCCTCCCAACCTCTCACCCCACTTTTTCCCATCCTTTCTGTCTGTGCTACACCCAGCTTGCCAGAATCTCATTTAAATGACGACAGTCAGGTCGTGTCACTCTGCAGCTAAAAACCCTCCAAGGATTTCCTGCGGAGTAAACATTCAAAGCTCCCCCCACAGCTCACAGGCCCTTAGATGATCCAGATCCTGCCTGGTCCACAGCCTCTTCTCTGCTCCCGCTGCATGGGCCTTCATCATGCGCCCACTCCTAACCACACATAGCCCTGACCTCAGACACACTTCCTCTGGGGACACTATTTCTTGAAGTCTCTGTTCAAATGTCATTTAACTAAGCAGCTTCCATGATGGCATTTATAGAGAAGGGCACCCCTCCCCCCCTCTCACCACTTTAAACCACCTTCGTGGCTCTTCTTCTCGAATCTGCCTCTGCATTATGCCCGTTTATGACCTGCTTCCCCAGTTTGAAGTCTGTCTTGTGAAGTCAGAGAGTTCCCTTAATGGCAGCTTGAACTTGTTGCCTACAACAGTGCCTGGCAATTAGTAAGTGATTAATAAGCCCGAGGTACATGAAAGAGCAGGGAATGGACATGAGGTGTTTATTACGTGCTAAGTAGGTCCCTGAGCAGGTTCACACCTTCTCAGCAATCCTGGAGCCAAGTTGTCCACTAGTGTCCATGGGGGATGAATTTCCAGGACTTATCCCCCAGGTACCAAAGTCAACAGATGCTCACAGTGTCTTAAGAAAAATGTGTCAACATTTGCATATAAACCACACACATCCTCCAGTGGATCTTAAATCAGCTTCGGTTTCCTTACCCAAACCTAATGCGATATAAATGTTCTGTAAGTAGATGATCTGGGAATAATTAGAGACTAAGGACAAGAAAAAGGCGTGCGGCGTGTGTGTGTGTGGTGTGTGTGTGTTGTGTGTGTTCAGTGCAGACACAAACTAACAACTGTAGCATCAGCTAATTCTGGTGACGTCATATTCAGTGCCGTCAACTTCTACCCGTTACCAGCAATGCCAAACTTCCCATATTCCCTACCACCTCACTGGTACCTGCGAATGTCACAGCATATAAATATCAGGCAAGCGACTCGCGCTCTTTCTCTCTCCCCCCATCTTATGCACTTTCTCCCCACTTATTCCCCCACCTCTACCAAATAAACCACTTCTCCCGTGGAATCAGCTAGTTACTTTAAGCCGCAGTAACCTGCAACAACCATAGATCATAGCTGTCCACCTGGTACATAAGTCAGCACAATGACTATCAATCCATTCTAATGAATCTGAGATACAAACCAGTGAAGTGCCAAGCTGACTGACTGTGCTCTGAATGTTGTATAGATGAGGAAAAAGACAAAGAGAGATATAGGTCCATCTTTATTAAACAAGAGAGTTTAGAATGGAGGCAGAGATCAGGAAGTGAACAGACTGACTCCAGTTTGAGCTTATTATTCAATGGTAGACTATTAAGCATCTGGTATTTCTGACCTTCTGCTAGTTTCTGGAGAGAATAAGTCTTCATCTCCATCCGGGTGGCAGCAGCCAGTTAAGTGAGAATTTAAAGCCAAGTGAGGGGCCCTGTAATAGGGGCAGGAGGTGTCAGTCAGTCTCCAAAGGGGTCTAGGGACATAGAGGCAAAGGTGGAGTGCTTATCTACCATTCCCAGCGGGCCCCGAGTCCCACCCCCAGTGCTGCACTGGAGCTGAGTCTCAGAAGGCTCTTTGGACTGCAGGTGACTCTGAGGTAAATCTTTAGGAACCAATACTATATATTAAAAACCAAGTTTTTCCTGCCAGATAAAGACTTGAGCCTAGCGTATGGGACCCTTCCAGCCTTGGCAGCCTCACTTAGGGCTGTCCTTCATCAGCAAGTCAAAAGCACCATGTCCTTCTGGGTGGTGCCATTTTCTTCCTTGGCAAAAATGCTTTTTCCTCTGTCCAGAACACTCTCCTTTTATCCAACTCCATTTTTATTGGCTGATGCTCATCTCAGTCACTTCCTCCGCTGGGGGAACCATGTTCCTGTCCTTAACCCCATTTACCTTCCCCATAGGTCTGCTCAATGTCCCGTCTGTAACTCCTGACACACGTAACCCCCCAAAGACCCAAAAGCTGAATCACCTTAGGGTTAGTGCGGTATTGTTATGATAAACTGTGGGTTGGGGCACACAGATTGTTGGATTGTGACATCACAGGACCTGTCCCTAGACAGAGGAAAATGATTGTTGGATGGAACGTGTTAGAGAAAGAAGTTTTGGAGCTTCGGGGGACCCAGGGGTAGGAAGGCACTTGAGTGAGTCAAAAGGGCTAGAGTGAGTGGTTACTCAGTATCCCTCTGAAGGGGGCGTTAAAAAACAGATTGAGACACCTTGGTACTGGAAAGACAGGCAGATACAGTGCGGACTAGGACATCTGGAGAACAAACAAGCACCGCTGAGAGACAAGCCGTAGGCTATCTTGTCTCTTGACTGGAAGCTGCATATGCACCTGAGGAATAGCATATTTGCCAGGAACGAGGACATGGGGGACGCCCACCCTGCACACCTGGGCCACTTAGCCTTTAGCCCCGGAACTCACTGAGTAGGAGGTCAAGGAGAATGAGGGTAGTTTTGCTGCAACAGCTGGAGGGCGACTTGACCGGGCTTGGTAAAAGTACCATTGTTTTTTCCCAGTACCCTCAGTTCCTTCAAGGTGGGAGCCTGGGCCCGGGCCTGTTTCTGACAGTGGAAAAAAACATGCATCCATATTAATGAATAATTAGAACTAAAGATTGATGCTGGATGGGTCAGAGAGCAGAGATTTGTTAATGAAGGGAAAAATTTCCCCCAAAAGAAGAATGAAAGCTGAGCTTCTTCCCTTGGGCTCAGATTACAGTTCTTGACCTTTGACACACTCCAGGTCTTATAACCCAGTGGGTTACCTGTAGGTAGCCCTCTTTTTTTCTTTCTCAGACCCAGCTGGGCCCTGGGGCCCCCTACAGAGTGCAAAAAAACAAACAACATGTTTGGGGGTTTACCCCCCAGTGTTAAGGTTTTTGTTTGTTTGTTTGTTTGGGTTTTGGTGTTGTTGTTGGTTTGGGTTGTTGGGTTTTTTTTTCCCCTTTCTTTGACATAAATGTAGGATTTTGGTGAGCCACTCAGTTCCTTCCCTTGAAACGAAAATGACTGACCAAGGTCCTTTTGGGGGAACACTGTAGCAAAAAAAGTGGGCAGGCAAAGGGAAACGGATAAGGAAAACTTAGATCCTTGCTGCCTTTCCCTACTCAGGGGGCTTTTGGGCATGCGGTCAACATCTCGGGGCCCCAAACTAGTTATAAGTTAAGTGTTTTTAACCACCTTGGTCATGTTGGCCTTGAAAGGATTTTTGTGAGCAATGGTGATGTAGCTTTTTACAAAAACAAAAGGTCGAAAACTGGAATTTCTTCCTGACTAACTCTTTATAACACTTGGATTGGAGGATCTTCCTGCATCCCCCTCTGCTTCCGGGGTCATGTTCGAGTCCTTGAGAGAGCAAGGGGTTTGGGGCCAAACCCCGGAAACTACCTGCTGTTCTAAGAGAACCTCAGGAAATTACCTGCTGTTCTGGAAAGCCTAGTCAGTACAAGGTTAAGAAAGGACTTTCTCGGGTCTCAGGTCCCAGGAACTTAAAGAACATCTGTCATTTCCTGGGAGCTGGTTACAACAGTAGGATGGTCTAGGGCAATAAGGATATGACAGTGGGATGGTATAGGGCAATAAGCATTCAATAGTGGGATAGCCCTAAGCAATGACCCCACCCCTGTTCCTTGTTCCCCCTTCCTCCCTGCCTAGAGTATATCTTTGTAAGCCACTTCCGCATTAAAGTGAGACCTTGACAAGCTCCATTTGCTTGTCTTGCCCCGTCTCTTCCCGTGTTCCTTTACAGGTGAGGCTCCCTGACACCCACAATAACTGGACCCGCGGGTCGAGTCAGCAGGGACTCCCTAAAAGCTGTGACACAAACCCAGTAGGTCCTTTTTCATCCTTTCTTCTGGTTTCTGAACCTTCTCATAGTACTGTGGCTGGAGATGAGCTGGCTGTGGGCCCAGGAGACAGAAACTCTTCTTCTATACAAAAGGCTGACACTCCACAAAGCTCTGCACCAAGGGTCTAGGTCAAGGACACTGCCCTCTGCTCCCTGCCTTGCTCTCTCTCCAGGGAAGCACAGGATGACAACTGGCAGCTGGTTCTGTACTGGTAAGCCACCCACACTGCATTGTGGAGGTGGGAAGGGATGGGAACAAAAGAGAGTCCAAGGTGAGTGGCTCACACCCCGAGCCAGAAGTATAGAATGGTATCTTTGGAGGAGCAAAGCTGGACCAGCATAAGACAGGAGACTGTTCTTTGTCCAGACCACTTTATTCCTCCTTCTGACACGTTCCATTAGAATAATAATAAGTTGTGGATTTAGTTTAGTAGTAGAGTTTTTGCTTACCATATACATACAAGGCCCTGGGTTCTATCCCAACATGGCAATAATAATAATAATAATAATATAATAATAATAATAATAATAATAAAATGATAGCAGCTAGTATTTTTTTAAAAGATTATTACACTTATCCATTGCAGTGGGATGGTATGTGTTTTAGCGTACATGTGGAGGTCAGAGGACAACTTGTGGCGCTCAGTCCTCTCCTTCCTCCACATTTGTCCTTTATCTGATAAACCATCTCTCTGGCCTAGCAGCTAGAATTTTTTACTACCATGCACTTGGCACCATGCTGAACAGTATTAATTTAATATTATATAGCGTTCTTAACACTCCCATTTTATAGATAACACCACAGAGGCACAGATAGACTAAGCAACTTATCACAGTTCTCCAACTAGTGTTAGGACCAAAATGTAACCTAAACTCGCACTCTTAAGTACTATGAAAGGAAAGGGAAGAAAAGACAGATTGCTAAACAGAACTTCCAGATGATTGGGGTTTCCAGGTCCGGAAAGCAAGTGAGGTGTGAGAGCAAAAGACTGGGAAGGAAACAACTACAGAGGACGGGGAGGGTTTTTAAAATGCTGCAGAAGCCAAACATTGCCCAAGAATTTCCCCTCCACCAAACATGAGCCCTGCCTTTGTTCTAAGGACACCGAAAACTGATTTCCCTGGACTCTAAAAAACTCCCGGGTTCTAACACAACCCCTGGCTATCACAGGCATTTAATATTTGTTCAAGCTCAAAGGTGTTAACAATAGGCACATTTCCGGGCTCCCGGTTGGAAGAAGGGTCTGAAAGGCCCAAAAGATTTCAGTGTAGCTCGGGCAAGTTTTGGCCTCTTCCCACCCTCCTCTTCTAAAACAAGGTGCTGGTGAAACATTTTAGACACCCCCAGGCTAAAATGTGTTCCCCCAAGTTTTGAAAGTCTGACTGGAAAGCGCGGCAGCTTGAAACCTCCAGGGCCTGGCGGCGCAAGCTCGGAAGTGCATTTGCCCTCTGACAAGGTTCCAAACTATTTGCCTCTGCGCGCTGCGCGCTGCGGGGAAAGTTCTGTGAAAAAACAAGCAGCATATGCAAAGGACGAGAGACAGCCCCGGGGGTAAAATTTTTGCAGCCCGGGGGGTCTGGAGTACCAGACGACCCTTTCCCTTTGGGCGGGATAAAGTTTAGGATCCTAAATCTCCCCCTCCAAGGGGAAAGTTTCCCACAGCAAAAAGAATAGGTTTTCCTTCCCACAGCTGGTAGCACGAGCTGTATTTTTTTTTCCGGGTCCCAGAAAAAGTAAAGAGAGTGAAAAGTGTTAATTTTTTGGTATTAAAAGGGATTTCAGCTCCCCAGGACCCTGCATAAAGAGATGGAAATTTTAGCTGCCAACCAAGAAAAACAGAAAATATAAAATTTTAATTACATATTATTTTTCCCCTCTCCCAAACCCCCTTTGGGAAAATTTCAAAGATCTCTTTGTCCTTCTGATAAAAAAAACATTTGGGGGTTTATGGACTCAGGTTTTTTGGGCACCGGGCGGCATGAGAGGCCTTGGGGGAGGATAGGTTTGCCCAGAAACCCTTAGGGGCCAGACATCTCTCCAGCTCTCATTGCGGGTATTGATTTTTAAAGCCGGGAAAAAGGATGTGCGCCCTTTGAGTCAACATTTGTAAGCCCCCACTGTGTGCAGTAAAAGGAGCTGGGACTGATGTCGAGTTAGAAAGTTTGGCAACTGAGATAGCTCTTCTCCCGCCGGGAGAATCCAGAGGGGGAGGGTGGCGGGGCCGCCTAGGGCATCCAGGGAGCTCTCACAAAAAAAAGGTGACATCAGAGCGGGCCCTTAAAGTAGACATATGCGGCAGGGAGGAGAAAAAAAATATTGGGGGAAAGGGAAGTACGAAAACGTGGACTTAACAAAAAGGCCATTTTTGTCTTCAGACCTGGAAGCTTAGAACTTAGAGATGCACAAAATGTCACTTCTGCCCATGACTTCCCCCCTCTCACCACCCTAACTAACCAAGGCACGTCGATCAGGACCCCACGGCAGTACTCTCTGGGGCAGTAGGGTTGAGGTTTTCCCCCACCTTGGCCCCTAAAACCACGACCCGCCCCCCCCTCCCCCAGCAGAGGGCTAACTCTCCCTTTAAGTGAATTTGAGGCCCTTTGGGGGAAAAAACAGTCCTTGCTTGTTCCTCGTTACCTTGCTTGGCTAGGAACCCTGGATTAGGGAACTTTGACCATTTCAATTCCAGGATGAAGTAAAGGGGCAGCCCGGGGAGGTTACTGTCCCCCAGATCCACTGCATCCCAGGGCCACATTCCCGTTTCCATAGCCCCTATGGGGAGTAGACGCTGGCCCTGCGAGGTTTCTCTGGCCAACACTCGTAAAGGGTAGTTTGAGTTCCCTGCTCCACACCCCGGGATAGCGGCCAAAAGTCTTGTAAAGTCCTTGGGGTGCAGCTGAAGTTACCCCAAACTACCCTAACACAAAACACAACACCACAACACACCACACACACACACACAAACCATTGCATTCTTTTTCACCCTTCCGACCCCCCCACTCGTAGGTGTTTAGATCCGGTCAAAAAGGCCACCAGTCCCCACACTTACCGCAAAAACCGGTGAGAAACCACGTCCGCCAACTTCCAAACCACGCCCAGCTTTTTAAGGTACCCTAGTTCAGAAGAAAATGCTTTTGATTCCCTCCCCTTTAGTTTCCTCTTTTTTTCCCGTTTTAGAGCTTTTCCATGTTTATGTTTTTAAACCCCCCCAGCATCCTAGAAAACTATAGAGAAGGTTTGCAAAGCCCTTGGAAAGCTGTGCAATAGCCTGGGGGTTACAGCGAATTTAAGTGGGGTCAGACCAAAACCCCTGATCACTACCCAGACCATCACCACACCCTTAGCGACTCCTGGATAGAAAAGGATGTACCTGAACTGCCTGGGGGGAAGGTGGGGGTGAGTCCAAAGGCCCCCATCTCAACTTCTTTCACCATGAATCATGGCTTCGGGAACCCTCAATTCCACATGGCCGGGCCCTCATACACCATCACATGGATCCACCTTTTGAAAAAATTTTGTTTCCCCTTTTTGGGGAAGTTGCAAAAAAAAAAGGATAAAGCTGGCCATGTACTGAACTGTGTTGAAAATTGAGGCCCTTGAAAATAATCAAAAAAGAAACTACCAGGCTGGGAAAGGGCTGCGCATTTGGGAAGCTGAAGCACAAGGGTCAGCCTGTTCGGGATGAATCCTGCCAAAAAAAAACAAAAAACAGGGGCTTCTGCACAAGGTGGGCTCTGAGTTAAATCCCTGGAGCCCCAAAAAAGGTTTAAAGAGAACATTGTCCCCACAAATAGCACTCACTGGTCTCCTAAATAAACAAAAAATAAAAAAAATAAAAAATGGTCAAGCAGGGTGACGGCCTTTATCTCACATTCAGGAGGTGGGGCGATAATCTCGGGGCACCGAATAAGCCGGGCTGGCCAGATAGGTGTTCCAGACAGCGGGGCACACAGAGAGCCCCTTTTTCAACCCCCCAAAAAGTGTGTGTGTGGGGCCGGCGGCACGGCATGTAATCTATACATCATATATTTTAAAATTATGAAAATAACAACCCATACTACTGAAAAATAATTATGTAGGAAAGACTTCTGTTTATTGTATTTGGGAAAAAGTAAATAGAGAGGTGCTTATTTTCATCCCACTGCAAGAGTCTCCTCTTTGTCCCACTTCGGTCCCCCCTCCTTACATTAAATGCAGGGTTTCTTTGAAAAATCTGGCCGAAGGGGTTTTTTCCCCCGGGGTTTTTTAAAAAGCCCCCCCCCCCCCCCCCCCCCCAGGGGGGGGGTGGGGTTTGGGGGGGGGGGACCCCCCCCCCCCCCCCCCCCGCTGCAAAGCCCTGGCTTACGGGAAGCGGGTGTTTTTTAAGGTCTGTAATCACCCTCCCTGTTTTTTTCCCAGTGGAGCTGTCATTCGGGAAACAATTAACATGCAGTTTAGAGCTGGAATGGAGCATATGGGGGGGGGTCCCGGGAGCCAGCACGTGGCAGCTCAGGAAGGAGGGGAGCAGCCCGGGGGCCAGGAGGGGGTGTTTGGAAAGGGGGGCTAAAAAAGCCTGGCCCAGGTACACAAAAATTTTCCATGGAAAAAAGGGAAAATAAGGGTTGAGTAAAAAAATTTGCATCCCCAAGTCCAAAAAATTCAAAAAAACCTAAAAAGTCCATAGACTTCCTAGATGTATTCTTCCCCCGAAATTCCAAGGCAAAACTTGGGGTTTTCAGGTGGGCATTGGGGAAAAAGAGGGGAAACCCCCTTCATCACTTACATATAAAACCCTGGACTGTGTCTGATTTTGGGGATTTGCCAATCAATCTGTGAAGGGAAAAAAAGGCCTTGTCCTCATGGGGGGCTTCATTCCCTGTGGGCATTCTCGTCAACCAATACAAAAGTCCTGAGTTTTTGGAGAGCATGTTAGCCTTGGGGAAAAAATTGAGGATTGAAAGCTTTGAACCGAAACGTCGCGATTTCGGCTTTCCCTTTATTTAGTTTATTTTTTTAATTTTTTGTACTGCATGGCAAAAGGGAAGGGAAGCTCGGGATAAAAAAAAGGTCCTTGTGTGCTGTGCATTTATAGTGCTCGGTGGCACACGCGGGAGAGCTACCATGTGTGGTGCAGCGTGTAAAAACCCAAAGTCAAATTTGGGGTCTTCTTCGCCTCTCCCCTTACTTTTTGAAAGGGGGCCCCCACAGTCACCCTGGGGCTCATGGATTTGGCAAGGGTCACTTTTTTAGTGAGATCAGGGTTTTTTCCTGTCCCACCTTCCCCTGCTGGGGGTTCAGGGGTGGACTATCACACTTTTATTCTTAAGTGGGTGCGGGGATTCGAACTCAGTCCCCTGCTTGCTTGGCAAGTACTTTACAGCTGGATCCCTCCCCTTTGACATGAAAAATTTCCCTTTTTTTTTCAGTGCACCTTGTGCACATACCCTGGGGAATAATGCCTATAGTATCATAGTTACACACTTTCCACACAAAAACCTGCTTTTGGCCGGGAGGGGTTTTTCCCCTTCTAGGACATAAGGGGCTCCCCAAAGGTTCAGATTTTAGAGAACTTGATTTTTGGTTTTTTTCATAGGGGAATTAATCAACTGTAACCCTTTCCATTTAATTTATTTATTAAATTTTTATTTAATTTTTTAAAAATTTTTAAATAAATAATTTTTAATTATTTTTAAATTTAATTTATACCAAGATGTGATAAATTTAATTTTTAAAAAAAAAAAAAAAACAAACTTGGGCAGGTTTTTTAAGCTGTAAATGGGAGACGGGTCCTAAGTTTCTAGCTACCCTCGCCTTGCCTTGAAGATGGCCCAAAAACCACCAAATGAGGGGTTTGCTTTGCTTTTCCAGCAGTCCGAGGAGTGTTCTCAAAAACGCCCGGCCCCGCCAACTCTGTGCCTTTGCCCCAGAGAACAGGGCCTCTCCTACCCTTTCCCCTTGCCCCAGTTCAAAACCATCGTGATCGATCGATGGTGTCAGCTCTTTGGGGCAGCCCCTGGGCCCTTTGGGGAAGGTGCGAAAAGCACGCCCCCCACCCACCCTCCCTAAATTCTCAAGGGGGGCAGGTGTCTGCAGGGTTTTAACCGGGCAGCACTCGGCTTTGGGAAAACAAAAGGCAATAACAGCGCTGAGGGGTGACGAAGGATGGGGGGAAAAAGGGGGGGGCTGACGAACACTGTGATTATGAGACTTAAATTGGGGCCCCGGGCGGGAAAGAACAGAGCTTTAAATCCGCCCTTTCCCGAAAGAACATTTTGGAGGGAAAGGGGTACAAGCCCCTAAAAAATTCTGAATGAGAACCAAAGACGTTAGTTTTTAGAAAGGGTAAAAATGCTAAACATGGGGCTTTTTGGTCCTTTTAAAAGCCAGGTGTAAAATACTGCCGTTCTCAAGATTGGGGTTTTTCCTTTTTCTTTTTTTTTAATGGCAGAAATTTTAAAAAAACCCTTTTAAACCCTTAGCTGTCATTCCCCCAAAGGGGAGCCCCTAAACCCGTTCTGCCAGAGGGGCCCCTCCTTTTTGTCAAGGGTATGGGAGCCCCCACAAGCGCGTACTCCTCCCCCACCGCCCCCACCCCTCGGCTTCATTGGCACCAAATACCCAGCCCGCGGCAGGTCTGAAAGGCGGGGAGGTTTTATGGGTTTCCCCCCAGACCCTGTCTCCCCCAGTTCCAATTTGATGGTTGCTCCCCGTCAAAATACCTAACTTAAAGATTTCGCGAGTGTACACCCCTCCCCCACCCCCCCCAGAGCAGACCGCCCCCTGGAGGGCAGCCCTCCCAGAAAGGCAGCCCCCGGTTGTCCAGTGCACTTCGTTCCCGAACTGCTTTTCCTGGGGGTGATCTTTTTTTTTGTTCTACTTTTGGTTTTTCCCCCCTTTTTTTCCATAAAGGGGTGCTACCCAGAAAAAGTTCATAAAAAAATTTGCCCCCAAAAACCCCCAATGTGCTTTCGCATGATCCATGCAATTAACATTAACATTTCCCAACTTTTGTGGGTAATGGGCCCGGGTATAATTCAGCGGTAACGTTCCTTCGGAAATGTTATGGAGGAAAAAAAGACTTGCGGAGGGGGTTTCCCCCGCGGGGGGGGCGGGGGCGAGGGGGAGCAGTTTTTGGAAATGCCGACTAGGGACCTTAGAGACCCTTGGGGTGTTTAAAGGAGGGGCCCGGGCCTTTTTTATAACGACCCCGGGCTTCCTGCCCTTATTCCAATTCACACTTCCCATCTTTCTTCATAGCGAACTGGGGAAAACTCTAGGGGAAAAAATTTAAGGCCCCCAGGCGTAGGATGCGGTGCTGGGGGGTGAGGGGCTTATTTCTCCCATAGTACCTTCCTGTGTACCCGCACATGTTTCACCAATCTCCCTACAGCCTTCCAAATTTTACGTGATAAAGTTCTTACCACTTTTTATTTATTTTCTTTTCTTTTTTGGCAATTTCATACAGTATACAATGTAAATTTATCATACTACCCCCCTCTTCCCCGCCGGACACCCAACAATGTTTCTTTATGTCTTTTCTTTTTTTCTTTTTTTAAACCCATGAGTCCAATTCCTCGCCTGTTGGAACGTTTTAATGATCTTTTTTGCTACTTTGGGATAACCAGAGCTGCAGTGGTTTTGAGAGTAAGACGAGTCCCCCCAGAAGAAACTTTCCCCATTCTTCCCACCCTCTCCTACAACATCCCCGACCTTGGGGACGAAAGGGGGCCCTTAGACATCCCAATTAGGAGGTGCTCCGGGTCACTTTTCTTGGCAAATTTGACTATTTAAGGGGGCTCTGCATTTCTCTCCTACGTTAAGTCTGGGGAAGGCCGAAGCAACATAATCTGGAAAAAAAAATCAAATTTTTGAAAGGGATTTGCACTTTCTTTTGTAAGATGGCCATAGTAGAACCACCATTGCCTGGCAAAGGGCCCATAACCTCCCCAAACAATGGGGGGTTTTTTTACCCTGTTTACACCCGAAGGGTAATTCTTTCCCGGGGAAGCCCAAATCCACCAAAAGCAGTTGCTACCTCGGGGAACACCATGCAATATTCGCCAATGGAAAAACCCCGCCGGGGTTACACTCGTAGCATTTGTTCACAGGGGTGGGTTTTAATTTTCTACTTTTCTCCCCCAGAAGGGTAATAGATTTCCTACATTAGCTACAAGTTAGGGTAGCGGGGAAAAACTTCAGGTTAGTTCTGTTGGGGTTTTTCCCGTCTTACAACCAAGTGTGTTGTGTCTTCAATAGTAGGATTTTTCTTCTGGTTCTGGGAGCACCACAGCAATGACAATGGCCTGTGTATTTTAGGGCTCTGGGGGCCCTTTTGATCAATAACCATAAGACATCTCATCCTATTAAAAGTTTTTTTTTATTTTTATTTCCCTTTTGTCGTCCAGGGGGGGGTAGGTTCGTCTTCAAGCTCCCCTTCTTCTTTTTAATTATTTTTTTTATTAGCTTACAGAGAAGGGGTTTCCAAACGTTTATTCATGCATTTTTAGCTTTAGTTAACCATCCACTTTTTTCCCTCCCTCTCAAAACCAAACCCTATTTTAAAAATTTCAACCCACTTTCTCATCTTACTTTCAATTCCATGTGTCTACTATCTTCCCTAAGCCCTATTTTGCTTTTCCCAACCTCTACAGACACCCCAAAATTTAAAAATACAGTATCATTAATTTTTCTTTATGCCCGTCCCCTAAGGTTTCCAAAATTTTCTTTTTTAAAAACAATGTACAATTTAGGCTTTTGAAACCAGCACAAAAAACAAATTCTATAAATGTTTTTTAGAAAACGTAAGGATGGGTAGTAGATAGGTGGAGGATAGTGGAATGAAGCCCAGAAGGATTCAGACTGCTGATCAAGGGGGTGCTCACCTAATCTTACCACTTGGGGTGGGAGACAAAAGGATCAAAAGTTCAAGCTAAATATTTAAAGCAGCCTATACTAAATGAGATGCTGCCTCAAAGATGAAAATAAAACAAAGCATCAATAAAGACCCAGAAATGAAGACAGAATAGATGGCAGGGGGACACCTTTCAACAACATTTCTTGACATAAGATGAGCTGAACAGGCTTTGGAGAAATGCTCATGTATTTGTTTACTCTGTACAAAGAAAAGACCTAGAGATGTCAGATCTAGCCAGAGTTTAGAATGCTGGAACAGCCATTTCAAGCCTGTTTTGGCTGCCATCTTGCCTCTGTTATACAGGCTGGGTAGGCAAAAGAACCCTTTTCATCCTCAAGGAGTTTGACCTACCACAGAGAAAACATCTCAACACGGGACATAGCTCACCACGGTCTAAGCACAGAACTCAATTGAGTGTGGTAGGAAGAGCGACCTTCCACATGGAGACGAAAATCCTATCGCTAAGGGTAGGGGCCCCCAGGGCGGGGTGAGAACACACCCAAAAGGACAATGGGGGGGGGGTGTTAGATTTGAGAACGAGGAGCAGTGTGGTCCAAAAACACACAAAAAAAGATTAAAAATGGAAATCCTCACAGCTACTAATTGTCTCTGTTGTCCCTGAGAGGCCCTTTGCCATGAGCGAGTTTCCCTAGGACCCGTTACTGCTTCTTGTTGCAGGTTCCTTGTGGATCGGGTTGCTGAACCATGAGGGTCAGCTGTGCGGCTTGTGTCTGAGTTGGACAGAGACGATTAAGAGGGAGCCATATTCTCCCAGAAAGCGTGGGGGGCAGGGGTTTTGTCTCTGTGAAAAAACGTGAGGAAGAATGTTGGCTCTTTTTCCAAATGCCCCATGTCATTTTGGCCACCACAATCTCTCCCAGGGGCATTCCCCAGAATGAGGGATGAGATTTTTTGACACTGGTGAAGGGAATGGCGACCTCGGAATTTTATTCACAGACTCTGGGGAGGCTGTGCCCCAACAGAAACATCCTTGCTCAGTAGGGGTCTCATAATGTCCTAGAGCTCGAAGGGGCCTTGTAGGCAGCTGCTTTAAACCTGCCACACTGGAGGTGTCAGCAACAGGCAACTTCCAGTCTCTTTCTAATGACTTCTGGTAAGCAGCTCTCCCATCCCAGGACAGGTTTCATGCTGGAAATCCCTCACACAAAGGGACATCTGTCTCTTTTTTATTCCCACCCCTTTTGTCTTAGACCTAATATCAGGACAGCATGGTGGATGCCCCAAATATTCTATTCAACAGTTCTTCAAATATGAATTAAAACTAACAGGATTCCCCCCTCCTCAGGATTTCTGCTTCCTTGCAGCACCAGACTTCCTCCCCAGATGTTTCTTTGTTCTGTTGGTGTTCCCCTTGTGAAGTAAGATGTTGTTCCATGAAGCTGGACAAATAAGGACCTATGCTAGGAGTAAAAATGCTATGGGGGCGTTCCCTTGCATGACAGGGTGACTATGCAACGTCCTGTACATGCATTTCAGAAAGCTTTGAAGAAGGGGTGGTTTGGTGTTTTCGCACACGGATGTAAAACACTCTGGAAAGAGATGTTTAAACTGATTTCATACAAAATATACATGTATTAAAACTTCATATTGTATCCGCTAGTATGTGA
>JAJTUV010004877.1:0-13391 GCA_021653895.1 Mastomys natalensis
CCTAACCCTAACCCTAACCCTAACCCTAACCCTACAACCCTAACCCTAACCCTAACCCTAACAACCCTAACCCTAACCCTAAACCCTAAACCCTAAACCCTAAACCCTAAACCTAAACCTAAACCCTGACCCTGACCCTGATTAATCTAAGCCGTTTCCAAATGCCTACTATAATTCATATACTTCCAGTCCTAACATGTTTACCATTAATCCTCAATCTATCCCTCTTACCAACCCTTACTTCAACTGTATCTTTGTATCTGGGATTCCTCCAACCCAAAGGACTATGACATTATTGTCAGTCTAACCCTCCTACCAACCCTACCCACTAATTGGTTAATGCATGTAATACTATTCCCTCTCTCCCTTACCTTCTAACCCCAAATCCAAGTTCCAAATAGCAGTTCCAGAAATCATTATGGAAAAGATTCACTTTGTAAACTTTAGTATATCCTTAAAATATAATTTTCTCTACACAGCATGTTAAATGTATAAAATAAAATAAAACCATAATAAGGACTTATTAAAGAAGAAACTCAATATAGTACTCTTAACTTTTATTAATGTCTTTAGTTTGTGCATCATTTACAAGGAGACTCGTGTCTTCAGTAGCATTCCTACTCATAAATAGAACAAGAAACTCTTATGCAATTAAATGCTAAAGCATGCACAAAAATTTTATTCAGGTTTTTAAGAAAGGGAAATAAAATTTAAAGCCTTTATTTTTAATTATTATTTGGGAAGGTCAAATATTTTTTGAGAATGAATGTATTTCCTAGTAGGAAATAATTATATAATTATAATGAATAGTGCTCATAAAAATGTCTAGAAAGAACAATGGTCTTATGCCTGATGAACTAAAGAAATGTTCCTATATGTATTAGATTAGTTAAAAAAAAATGAAGCAGGTAGCATGAATGTGGAATGTTCCTGATTACAGGACACATAGATATTCAAGGCACATGACTAGGCTAATAGTTGGCTGAGTTCAAAACACTAATATATTGTTTCATTGAGAAAAAGAGTAGAATGTAACATCACTTCTATTTAGTTTTACTTGTTGATAAATAAACACAATTATATCTAGGACAAAAAAATTTTCTTCTTCTCAGATAACAACTACTAAATGACTGATGTCAAAGTAGATGAAGCAGCATTACACTCAAATTTTCTTTTACTACAATACATGTCTGTTATTTTGTATTATTTCTATATCATTATATGATCTATTCTCTTTCAGATTTTAAAGTTATTCAAAATTAGCCAGATTGAAGAATTAGTTAAACCATAAAGAAAGATCAAACCATTATTCAAAAACAGTCAAATCGAAATCCTGGAGTTGACTTCTGACTATTCAGTTTGAGCTTTTCCAAGAATGGAAAAAAAACACCCCACATCACCGCATTTGTGAGGTTAAAATGCGTGCACTTTTAGTATGGCTCCATTCATTTTCTTTGGTGACACAGAAGGATTTGCCTCCCTTCTCTTCTATTACAAATTTTATTAACAATATGTTTGTCCCAAATACGTACAGAAGAAAAAAAGAATATGTAAAATCCATAATCATCAACTTAATCTCAATTCAACTTGGTAATGGATAAACAGAAGGTATTAAACTATGTGCAGTATGAACAAATAATGCACTAAACTTTATTTCAGAAAGTAAATGCTGGGAGAAAGAAGGATAATTCTTGTGCTTCGAATGGGCTATCAAAATGTTTCCCATCTTATTGAAATAAAAATTCAATGTTAACTACATTACTTGTATGGGCTCCTGGATATAAGCAGCACCAGCAATTGATTACAATTCCCAAAATTCTCTATTTATTATTTTGAAGCACCTAAAATTCTCCCATAACAAAAGAGGCTAAAATGAGATGCTAGCAATACAATCCATTTCCCATCACTTTGTATGAACATACTAAGTTCCTAGACAGTTTTAGCAGACAGGTCATAAGTTTGGTGGTTTCCACCTTGGCAAAAGCTTTGTATGTTAAAAGCAAAAATATCTTTCTAAGTATAAGGTTCTACTTAACAAACTAAAGAAACAAATAAATGCCCTTTCTCCTGTGAATAAGGATTCAGGGTGAAATTCATTAACATAAAACATATGATAGGCAAAGATTAAAACAAGAAAAAGAGAAAAGAAGATTAAAGAAACTGGTATTTTCTGAGAGTAGTGAAAGGCCATTGTCACATGAATTGCCTTTATATCCTTTCACTCTCATATCCTTGGTTAATGGTAATTTTTTCTTTCTTATTTCTTCACACAGCTTGGCCATGTAAACCCACCACAGAGAGGTGACACAATGATATAGATGAACACCTGGAAGGAGAAAGAAAGCAAATTTATTTACATGACTCTATTACAAAGTTCACAGAACTAATTAAAGAAACACTACCAGTACTAGGAGAGTAATAGCTCTTCAGTAATATAACTAATAGTGAAACTATATAAAAGATAAGTATTATGAAGACAGATTTTACTATTTTCTTTTAAAAAATGTTGGCGTCTGAAATATGGTGGCATGCAGTTTCACAGTTCTATAAACTATGAAACAAGTGTATGTACACACTATGCTTCTTCGATCTTGACTAGATCAATGAAAAACATATCACAAAGCTAACAAACGTTAGTTGAATAAATGAAACCACATATTAATTCCTATATAATTCTGTTAATAGACTGAACTGGTTGAAAATTTTATATACTAAGTGTGTCTCTGTATATATATGGGTATGCACACCTTTCAGTGTATATGTAGAGGTCAGAGAACCCTCAGTGTTCTCCTTTACTGTTTTCCTATTTATTTTTTGAGATCAACTCTCTCACTGACTATGAAGCTCACCTTTTCAAATAGGTTGTGTTACTAAACAAGCTCCCAGGATCTACATGCCTATATCGCACATGCTGGGGTGACAGGCATCCATGGCTATGTCTATGCTTTTAGGTAGGTGTTGGAGATTTGGATTTAGGTCCTCTTGCTTACAGAGCAAGAGTCATCTCTTCAACTTGAATTTTATTTATCTCATTATGCACAAAAACTCTCAACAGGAAAAAAAGAGTTTAAGTGAAGGGCAATATTTAATGTTGATTTCACAAGAAAAGATATTTCCTGGTCATGTATTTTACGATTAAAAGATGAATGTAGGACTGGAGAGATGGCTCAGCAGTTAAGAGCACTGACTACTCTTTCAGCGGTCCTGAGTTCAATTCCCAGCACCCACATGGTTGCTCACAACCATCTGTAATGGGATCTGATTCCCACTTCTGTTGTGTCTGAAGACAACTACAGTATACTCATATATGTAAAATCAATCAATCAATCAATCAATCTTTAAAAAATGATGACTGTAGCCCAAATGGAGTGATAATCATTAATAAAGAATCCCAGCACTCAATTTTTTACAGAGTCAAAAATAAGCTCATATACTAAAGAGAGAAAGACTTACAATTGATACAATGATGATGATGATAGTGAGCTTGATATTCTTCATACACATGGCTCGAGCAAGATTTCTGCTGGTAGTTTTGAAAGTGACAGACTAGAAAACAATCATCAGTTGTTTTATTCTTCACATTGACTATATGAATGGTTTGTAGTAACAACCTGCAAGTTTTTATTTTAATCAATTCTCTCACTTTTATGGTTCTAAGGATGGAACCCAGGGCCCCAGATCATAATAGATAAGAAATATAGAGACTATTTTGTGCCATGTACTATAAAAGCATTTACCTGTCAGTAAAAAACAATCATTTGGCCAATGAACTGAGGCAGGGTGGGGGAGGGGCAAGGGAAAGAGAGATATATATCAGGCACAAGGGAGATTTACTTGAACAGAGAGAAAGACAGTTGCTAAAACCTGAGGAGAACAAAGAACTATACTACTGAGCCAGAGTCTAAGCCCTATTTTCATTAGTTCTGTTTAAATTCAAATGTCTTTTTCCCTTTCTTCTTTTTTCAAATAGAGACTGGTCATTCAGAATCAGTAGTTACCCAGAGCTGAGTTCTTTGAAATTGATAATAAGCAATAGGAACTCACTGACAAGGCTTCACTTCTTTTCCTTCTCTTTGTAGAAATGCAGTGTTGAATGAACAAGTGATTTTTTTTTTAAGCGGGAAAACATTTTCTATTTTAAATTTTTAATAAGAAAGTCTTATTCTAAACCAATTGGCTACAAGAATATTAGCTGATTCTATACAGCATGATCTTTGGGCTTTGAAACACACATATAAATGTTTGATTTTCCTAGGAACGTATGTATTTATTTATTGTCAAAAACCCATAGGGTCACATTCCTTCAGTTATCCATTTTCTTTTTAATCATCACTTTTTCAGTGAGTAAAGCATTTTCACCAAGACACAAGAAGTTTAAAACAAATAGGTAAACAAAAAATGAAATGTACTAATTACCTAGCAATTCTACTCCTAGGTATATTGTACAAAAGATACTATGTGAAAGCTCAAAAGAGCCATATAAAAATGTTTTGGCTATTTTTTCATATCTAAAAGTAGAAACTACCAAAATATAATGAATTATTATATAAAATCAAACAATTTATTACTATATTTACAGTCAACATGTCATAGATTAGTGTCACAATTTTGACAGAAATAAAAATAGAGCACATGTTATAGCTTCTTTTTATAATTTTTGTAAACAAGACATGGTGGTTTGAATATGCTTGGCCCATGGGAAGTGGCACTGTTAGGAGATATGGCCTTGTTGGAGGAAGTGTGTCACTGTGTAGGAAGGCTTTGAGGTTTCCTAATGCTCAAGCTCTGCCCAGTGCAGAAGAGAGTCTCTTCTTGGCTGCCTGCAGAAGACAGTCTCCTTCTGCCTGCCTTCAGATCAAGTTGTAGAACTCTCAGCTCCTTACCACTGTGTCTTCCTGGATGCTGCCATGTTTCTTTCCAAGATGATAATGGAATGAACCTCTTAAACGATAAGCCAGCCCCAATTAAATGTTGTTTTTTATAAATGTTGCATCAGTCATGGTGTCTCTTCACAGCAATGAAACTGTAACTAAGACAGAAGTGGTACCAGGAACTGGGGTATTGCTGTAATAGGCCTGACCATGTTTTTGCTTGGAGGAATGTGAATTTGGAAAGCAGTGGAATGTTTTAAGTGGGGGTCAGTGGGCCATCCTAGTAGGAACATGGAAGACAGTGGTGCTGAGGGTGATTTGAACTTTGGGGGCCTGGCTCAAGAGGTTTCAGAGAAGATTTTAGTATGTTCCCTAGAGATCATTCTTGTGATATTTTGGTGAAGAATGAGGCCGCTTTTTGCCCTTGTCCGAAGAGTCTGACTGAGGCTAAGGTAAAAAGGTTTTGATTAATTGGATTGACAAAGGAAGTCTCAAAAAACCCTAGTTTAGAATTTGTCCTTGTGGTTTACCCTTATGAGGAACATTTTGATCAAGTGTAGCAAGGTTAGAAAGGAAAAATACAAAATGCATGATTCAAAGATTAAAGAGGCACCAGGAAGTGAGATGGAGCTAAATCCTGTGTTCAAGGATATTAAATGGAAATAAGGAAGTGGTGACCTCAGGGTGAGATACCACTCAGCTAAGTTTATTATTTTTGGGTCTGTAGTTGAACATGGGATGGTTATATCATGTTAGGGATTATTATGACCTGGTTATTGTTTTCATTTGGACATAAGGAGATATAATTGTGTATCAAATTGATAAGGAATGGACTGTGATGGCTATTCTTGGTTGTCAGCTTGACAATATCTGGAACAAACTACAATCCAGAACTTATAAAGATCTTGTGAAGATGATTTAAAGAAAAGCTTAGGTCTAGACATGGTAGTACATTGCTTTAATCCCAGCACTCAGGGGACAGAGGCATGCAGATCTGTGAGTACAAGGTCAAACTACAAAGCAAGTTCCATGACAGCCAAGCTTAGGTAGTGAAGGAAATCATCAAAAACAAAAAAAAAAAACCTGATGAAGATGTAATAGAACAAGGGGGCCAACTTCAAGCCCCATAAAGCAGCAGAACTTGGCAGCTTCAGCCATGTGGCTCTGGCTTTAGAGTGAAAAATAGAAGGGGTTACTTGGACAATTAATGCTGGTTAGCTGGAGCTAAGAAATTAGTGGTGATTAAGAAGAGACCGCATCACTGAGGTGAAATCTTCTAGGAAGTATTTTCTGAGAACACAAAGAAGTTGTTTCCAGAGATAGACAAGGTTGTACTCCTGCGCATCTGGACTAGGAATGTGTAAGGTCACCCAGGTGGTACTGGTTTTGAAGGCATGAAGGGGCATGGAGAGCAGCTGAGGCTTGGCACTGTGAGAGGCCAGGGAAGACCATTAGAAGGTGCAGCTTCAGTTGCAGTTGTTCCGGACAAGGCCTGAAAGGGCAGCAAGGAGCTGAGCTTAAGAACATGAAAGAGCATTGGAAAGCCTAGTTGCTGAAAGCCATCCCAGTATAGAAGACCCAGTATTAGGTGACCACCAGTAGAAGAGGCAGCGAGGACAACTGAGCTAAGGCTAGAGGGAGAACCCAGAGAGAGTGCAAACCGTGGGCAAGCTAGACAATTGTGTGGAAACCCCATTGGAGAACTGAACTGAAGTTGTTGAGACACTCAAGAGAGCTGTGAAGCGAATTCCTGTCAAGGAAAGTGTAAGGGCTAAGCATGAAACTGCAAGAATGTGCAACAGGGCAAACTAGCCCAAGAGAAAGATTTGTGCAGAAAAACTGAAAGAGTTTGCTCAGGTATGGTGCTTGCTTTGAGTTTCCCCTTTTTGGACATTTTTGGCAATTATTTTCCTAGACATTTTGGCATAGTTGTTTTCATTGTAAGGATTACAGTTAGATGATTTCTAGATAGGTATTACAGTTTAAACATGATTGAACTAGAGATACTATGGTTTTAATGTTGAGACTAATGTATTTGATATCTATGGCTAGGTATGGCCCCCATAGACTTATGTTTGAACAAGCCTATGGGGACCAGGAAGTGGAATGTGGTGGTTTGAATATGTTTGGCCCATGGAAGTGTCCACCCAGGTGCAGAAGACAGGCTTTTCCTGGCTGCCTATGAAAAGACAATCTCCTTCTGCCTGCCTTCCAATCAAGATGTATTTCATTGGTATAGGATTCTGCACAAGTAACATTCTTCACTGCTAAGAAGTTGCAGGATACCAGGTTATTGGGTATGCTTTTCTATACTATTATTAAAATGCTTATAGGGAAAAATAATTTTGTAATGTTTAAAATGGTGGTCTGTTCAGCTACCCATCTGAAGAAGTTAGGTACAAGCATGCAAGTAAATCCAAAGGTACCGAGGACCCATGTTATTTAACAACAGTAGGTAGCTATGATGCAACACCAACAATGCTCAAATATTACCTTAATTATTTCAAAAAGCCTGAAGCAACTTGCTAGTATTATTGAACTATTAAACATTTAAGTAGCATGTTCTAGCTTATCTAAATTTTAAACTATTAAGAAAAATATTAAAGTATTTCCTCTTTTTAAATTACACAGATGTTTAATTAATTTTATTTACAGAGCAGGAATCCTCCCCTCCCTCCAGATTCTACTGGTACCTTGGGCAAGAATGCTAGTTTAAAAATAATTGTACAGGATCCTAAGAATAACAGATATTTGTACTCATTAAAAAAAGGAAATGTGGCTAATAGCATCTCTCTCTATCTCAGTTACTCAAAAGTAATTTTGTTGCAGTCTCTATATAACATGATTTCAAAGACACGGCTACTATTACTGCATTCCTACCAAATCCCACAGCACATAGTTTTGTTTTGATTTTTGTTTTTATTTTGTGTGTGTGTGTATGTATGTATGTGTGTATCCTGCACTAGAAAATGGTTTTCCCCTTTGGCCTGGGGCGGACCAGCAGCTGGTCTGCTCCTGTGGAAACACCGGATCCTGAGACATCCTAGAGGGACCCACTGCACCTAGAGCAGAGGGTAAGACACCTTGCGCACTACCCCAAACCCCAGAATTACAACTGGGAGCCAGGTGGGGCTTAAGGAACTAGCAGGCACCCAAAGCCCGCCCCTCCGGACTATAACTTCCCCTGCACTGGGACCCTGGTCCTTTGGTCTGGGCGGACCAATAGCTGGTCTGCTCCTGTGGAATCACCAGATCCTGAGACATCCTAGAGGGACCCACTGCACCTAGAGCAGAGGGTAAGACACCTTGCGCACTACCCCAAACCCCAGAATTACAACTGGGAGCCAGGTGGGGCTTAAGGAACTAGCAGGCACCCAAAGCCCGCCCCTCCGGACTATAACTTTCCCTGCGCCAGGACCCTGGTCCTTTGGCCTGGGGCAGACCAGCAGCTGGTCTGCTCCTGTGGAATCACCGGATCCTGAGACATCCTAGAGGGACCCACTGCACCCAGAGCAGAGACTGGTCTGCTCCTGTGGAAACACCGGATCCTGAGACATCCTAGAGGGACCCACTGCACCTAGAGCAGAGGAATTACAGGCGGGAGCCAGGTGGGGCTTAAGGAACTAGCAGGCACCCAAAGCCCGCCCCTCCGGACTATACCTTCCCTTGCGCCAGGGCCCCGGTCCTTTGGCCTGGAGCGGACCAGCAGCTGGTCTGCTCCTGTGGAAACACCGGATCCTGAGACATCCTAGAGGGACCCACTGCACCCAGAGCAGAGGAGCAGAGGACACTTAGTGGGCCTGCGCTTGTGGAAACATCTGATCTGGAGACATCCTAAAAGACCTACTGCATCCAGAGCAGAGGGAGCTTAGGATCACAGGAACACAGAGACATCTGGAATCCGAGGAGATCTGACACAAGCAAGATAACTGGAAAGACAGACTCCAGTCAGACACAGTGAGCACAGGTAACACTAGAGCCAACCAGATGGCGAAAGGCAAGCGCAAGAACACAAGCAACAGAAACCAAAGTTACCCGACATCATCAGAACCCAGTTCTCCCACCATAGCAAGCCCTGGATACTCCATCACACAGGAAAAACAGGACTCAGAATTAAAATCACTTCTCATGATGATGATGGAGGATTTTAAGAAGGACATAAGTAACTCCCTTAAAGAAATACAGGAGAACACAGGTAAACAGGTAGAAGCCCTTAAAGAGGAAACACAAAAATCCTTTAAAGAATTTCAAGAAAACACAACCAAACAGGTGAAGGAATTGAACAAAACCATCCAGGATCTAAAACTGGAAATAGAAACAATAAAGAAATCTCAAAGGGAGGGCTACTCTGGAGATAGAAAACGTAGGAAAGAGATCAGGAGTCATAGATGCAAGCATCACCAACAGAATACAAGAGATAGAAGAGAGAATCTCATGCACAGAAGATACCATGGAAAACCTCGACACAACAGTCAAAGAAAATGCAAAATGCAAAAAGCTCCTAACACAGAACATCCAGGAAATCCAAGATGCAATCAGGAGACCAAACCTAAGGATAATAGGTATAGATGAGAGTGAAGATTCCCAATCTAAAGGGCCAGTAAATATCTTCAACAAAATTATAGAGGAAAATTTCCCCAACCTAAAGAACGAGATACCTATACAAGAAGCCTATAGAACACCAAACAGACTAGACCAGAAAAGAAATACCTCCCGTCACATAATAATCAAAACACCAAATGCACAAAACAAAGAAAAAATACTAAAAGCAGTAAGGGAAAAAGGTCAAGTAACATATAAAGGCAGACCTATAAGAATTACACCAGACTTTTCACCAGAGACTATAAAAGCCAGAAGATCCTGGTCTGATATCATACAGACCCTAAGGGAACACAAATGCCAGCCCAGACTGCTATACCCAGCAAAACTCTCAATCACTATAGATGGAGAAACCAAGATATTCCATGACAAAACCAAATTTGCACAATATCTTCCCACAAACCCAGCACTTCAAAGGATAATTGATGGAAAACGCCAATACAAGGAAGGAAACTACAACCGAGAAGAAGCATGGAAGTAATCTTCCAACAAGCCCCCCAAAAAAAGGTAGCTACACAAACATAATTCCACCTCTAATAATAAAAATAACAGGAAGCAACAATCATTTTTCCTTAATATCCCTTAACATCAATGGACTCAATTCTCCAATAAAAAGACGTAGACTATCAGACTGGATACATAAACAGGACCCAGAATTTTGTTGCATACAAGAAACGCACCTCAGTGACAAAGACAGACATTACCTCAGAGTAAAAGTCTGGAAAACAATTTTCCAAGCAAATGGTCCCAAGAAACAAGCTGGAGTAGCCATTCTAATATCAAATAAAATCGACTTTCAACCAAAAAAGATAAGGAAGGACACTTCATACTCATTAAAGGAAAAATCTACCAAGATGAACTCTCAATTCTGAATATCTATGCTCCAAATGCAAGGGCACCTACATACATAAAAGAAACTTTACTAAAGCTCAAAGCACACATTGCACCTCACACAATAATAGTGGGGGATTTTAACACCCGCTCTCTCCAATGGACAGATCGTGGAAACAGAAACTAAACAAAGACACATTGAAATTAGCAGAAGTTATGGACCAAATGGATTTAACAGATATCTATAGAACATTTCATCCTAAAGTAAAAGAATATACCTTTTTCTCAGCACCTCATGGTACCTTCTCCAAAATAGACCATATAATTGGTCACAAGACAGTCCTCAACAGATACAAAAAGATTGAAATAATCCCCTGCATCCTATCAGATCACCACGGACTAAGGCTGGTCTTTAATAATGACAGAACCAAGGGAAAACCCACATCCATGTGGAAACTGAACAATGCTCTACTCAATGATGACCTTGTCAAGGAAGAAATACAGAAAGAAATTAAAGACTTTCTAGAATTTAATGAAAATGAGGAAACATCATACCAGAACTTGTGGGACTCCATGAAAGCAGTGCTAAGAGGAAAACTCATAGCTCTAAGTGCCTACAAAAAGAAATTGGAGAGAGCACACATTAACAGCTTGACAGCACACCTGAAAGCTCTAGAACAAAAAGAAGCAAATACACCCAAGAGGAGTAGGTCAGGAAATAATCAAACTCAGGGCTGAAATCGACCGAGTAGAAACAGAAAGAACTATACAAAATATCAACAACACCAGGAGTTGGTTCTTTGAGAAAATCAACAAGATAGATAAACCCTTAGCCAGATTAACCAGAGGGCACAGAGACAGTACCCAAATTAATAAAATCAGATCTGAAAAGGGAGACATAACAACGGAAACTGAGGAAATTCAAAAATCATCAGATCCTACTACAAAGGCCTATACTCAACAAAACTGGAAAATATGGATGAAATGGACAATTTTCTAGACAGATATCCAGGTACCAAAGTTAAATCAGGAGCAAATAAACCATCTAAACAGTCCCATAACCCCTAAAGAAATAGCAGCAGTCATTAAAAGTCTCCCCACCAGCCGGGCGTTGGTGGCGCATGCCTTTAATCCCAGCACTTGGGAGGCAGAGGCAGGCGGATTTCTGAGTTCGAGGCCAGCCTGGTCTACAGAGTGAGTTCCAGGACAGCCAGGACTACACAGAGAAACCCTGTCTTGAAAAATCAAAAAAAAAAAAAAAAGTCTCCCCACCAAAAAAAGCCCAGGACCAGATGGTTTTAGTGCAGAATTCTATCAGACCTTCAAGGAAGACCTAATACCAATTCTCTTCAAACTATTCCACAAAATAGAAACGGAAGGAACACTACCCAATTCATTCTATGAAGCTACAATCACACTCATACCTAAACCTCACAAAGACCCAACAAAGAAAGAGAACTTCAGACCAATCTCCCTCATGAATATCGATGCAAAAATGCTCAATAAAATTCTAGCAAACCGAATCCAAGAACACATCAAAACAATCATCCATCATGATCAAGTGGGCTTTATCCCAGGAATGCAGGGATGGTTCAATATTCGGAAAATCCATCAATGTAATCCACTATATAAACAAACTCAAAGAAAAAAAAAAACACATGATCATCTCATTAGATGCTGAGAAAGCATTTGACAAAATTCAAACATCCTCCCCCCATGTAAAAGTTTGGGAAAGAACAGGAATTTTAAACCCCCCAAAAAACCCCCAGTAGCTTTAAACCCAAAAAAATAAATGGAGGAAACTTGAAGCAAACCCCCTAAAATCAGGACTAGGCAAGGGCCCCCTTTTTCCCCCCCCCTTTCTCCCCCCCCCACCCCCTTTAAAAAAAAATATAGGAAAATTAGAACCAATTAAACAAAAATAAAAAGGGAAAAGGCCCCAAAAAATACATTTCAGAGTTGAAAAAATAATAACCCCAAAAAAACCCCCAAAAACCCCCCCTAAACCTGAAAAAATTGGGGGGTGAATTTAAAAAATAATCAAAAAAAATATTTCCCTTAAAATAACAGCGAAAAAAAAATTGTAAAGAACCCCTTTAAATTAAAAAATTAAAATCCCGGGAATTAAACCAAGCAGGGGAAAAATTTTGAAAAAACTTCAAACTCAAGAAAAAAATTAAAAATCCAAAATAAAAACTAGAGGACCAAAATTAAAATTTTAAAAACCTTTTTCCCAAAACAATCACAATTCAATAATTTTTAAAATCAACTCAACTTTTCAACAGAAAAAGAAATTTAAAAATTTTGGGTAAAAAAAAACCCCGGCGAAAACCATTTAAATAAAATAAAAGGGGGGGAACCCAACCCCAAGCTTACTGACAAAAGGATAAAAAACCTTAATGGAAAAAAAGAAAACCAAAGTGGGGGAATGAGGGGAAAACCCCGAAAGAACCCCCAAAAACATTCTTTTCTTGACAAAGGCTCCCCCCAGGTGGAAAAGGACCAATTTTCCCAAAATGGGTTTGGAAAGGGGAACTCAAAGAAGAAAGTCCACAACCCTTGCGCTCAAGTCAGGTGGGAAAAAGGCCCCCCACATAAAAAGCCAGCTTAAAAAAAAGGGGGGAATCCCTGAAACCCCAAAAAAGGGGAAAAGTTCCCAAAAACCCAATGGTTGGCCCAAATCAGTTACAAAGGGGGCCAAAAATTGAATTTTTGAAACAAAACCCTTCAAAGGAAAAAGCAACCCAAAAAATTTAAAAGGGTTTTTTTTCCTCCCACACTAAAGGTAAATCCTATATCAAAAAAATGAAATTAAACTCCCCGACCCTAACCCATTTAAAAAAGGGGTAAGGGCAAACCCGAATTCTCCGAGGAAAAGTGGGAGAAGACCTAAAAATTTTTGATCCCAAATGGGAAACAATTAAAAAACCCCGGGTTTTTCCTCAAAAACCCCAAACCCCAAAATCAAAAACCGGGATAACGGAGGGTTAAAAAGGACATACTCCATTGTTTATTGCGTTTTTAACCAATGGAAAAACGGTTCCCAAAAATGGAAAAACAAAAAGGGCCCCTTTTTCCCCCGGAAACCCA
>JAJTUV010004878.1:0-14017 GCA_021653895.1 Mastomys natalensis
GCATAAAAATATTGCCCTTGGATTGCTGCAGTAGAGGCCTTACCCTGGACCATTGCTGGTGAGGCACCTATGCATGTTTTAATGTAATCTTGTACAGTCACTGTTTTCTGATGGATCTAATTAGTTTATGGCAGAGAGTATTGGCATGTTTTCATTCAAGTTGTTTTAATAATGCATCAGAGCCATCAGAGGGAGGAAGCATCCTGGCTAATGCATACTCCAATCTAGCAACAAAGTCTTCATAGGCTCATCTTGTTTTGGTTTGATTAATGCTAACAGAGTTGTCTTTCCATCACCAGGTTGGAACCTTACCCTAGCAGCTACTGCTATCCTGGAAAACTCTTCTCCTAGTTCCCTGTTTTAACGCAACTTGTTCCAGGGGGGAGGCATAGTTTTCTCTACCCAAGAGCATTGACATAGTAGGTTTAACCTGCTTCTTCTTGAAGGCTAAATACTGAATCACTTCTCTAGCTCTATCCTCATATTCAGTCCTCTACACTATAATTTGTCAAGGGCTAAGAGTGGACTTTGCAGTCTGATGCCAATCATAAGGAGTTAAGCACTTGCTATCCAACATTTTCATAATGAGCAGAGTGTATGGAGCATTCGGTCCAATGCTCTGAACAGAACACTGTAGTTCTTTAAGAGTTTTTAAAGTAAGAGATTCCCTTGGGATGTCTCTTCTTCAAAAATTGTTACTGGGAAGCAAAAGTCCAAGCCTCCTTTTTGCCTGGCTTCTTTTATGGCACCTAAAAATCCCCTACTAGTGGCATTTTCCTTTCAAGCTTGGCTGATTTTGCTTTAAACGTAGAAGGAGCAGTAGCCGAGGAAAACATATCATCTATTTCTGTCCTAGAAGGATTTTTATGATGAAAATGATAGCTTTCTTTACTGAGATCATATTCCTCTGCTCTCTATCACCCAGTTCTTGTTCTCCCTCATCATTTAACCACTCATCTCCTGGTTGTTCCTTGAGGAGATTAGTGCTAGATGAGGAAGTATTATATGACTTCATTTCTGTCATCAGAGGAATCACACTCATCCGCTGAGGAATTCTTCTGCAAAGAATACTATTTCTGATTTTTCTGAAAGGTAGCTCTAGTTTTTACCTTTAATGAGAATGCTTGACCTGGGACCTGTCTAGGGCCATGACATTCATAAAATTTCCCCATCTCTTGTCCTACTTTTCCAATTATCTAAAGACAGACTTCTTTCCTCCAGGAACCATGAGCTGATACTCAGTATAAAGTCATTAAATGCTGCCAAACACTTATTTGAGATTTTGTCACCGCTACTTTATAGCATATTTTATCCTGTCAGGAATGAGCTTCTGCTCTTGGAATGTGAATAAATCATGATGTCCACCTTCTCATCATCTTAAGTGAATGTTTCTCTATGGTGGAGTCTGTAGCACCCTGAAGAAGTCTTATCCTTACCCGAAAATATTTTTCTTTTTAGAAAAAGGAAAGAGAAAGCTTACCTGATCCGAGCTGAACATTTGGAGACCACATAATAATCATGTTTTCATAACTACAATGCTTGTAGAAGCATCATGAATGTTGTGGATAACATAAGCAGTATGTAAGTCATGATTATTTTAATCAGACATTACAGAATGTGATGGCATAAGAGTCGAGTCTTCCAGATACAAATCCTCTTCCATGTCATTCCAGTATATAATTCAAAGCAGCGAAAAATGAAAAATGAATTGAAGAGTGATGTCAGATTTAATAAGAAAATATAGAGCTACCATCATGAATACTGATTGCAATTTTAGTTTCCAGTTAAAAGTGATTTTGATCTGGATCTATTTCTTACATGCTCATATTATTAAAATGTTATATACATATCAAATTCAGAAAGGAAAAAGTTCACTATCAAACATGGTCTTTGCTTTCAGTGGATAACTTTACTGGTAGGATGGATATTGCTGAAACCAGAATGTCTTCCCTCATTTTACACCCTGCATGTTAGATCACTTATCTTAAAAGGTTTTGCATCTATTGAGAAAATACAGGAAAGTAGCCAAGAAGAATTTATGAAAGAAAGATGATAGAGTGATACACAATGTCTCTCCTTCCACTCCCCTCTTTTTTAATGACTTGGTTTCTCTTTGTAATCTGTGGCCAACCTGGGTCTCTCTCTCTCTCTCTCTCTTTTCTTTCTCTCCTTCTTCTCTCTCACCCTCTCTCCTTCTCTCTGTCTCTTTGTGTAGACCAGGCTGCACTCAAACACAGGAATCCACATCACTCTAACTCCAGACTTTTCAGATTAATTGTTTGTATTATTATCTGACAAAGTGATACACATTCTAATCACTACATGCATGAACGATAAATAAACTCAGGAGTTCTAAAGTTTAGAAAAAAATGAAAGCCATTGCTTTAAGTGAGACCCAAGGTTATAACTGATTTTTCTTCTTTATTTGGGTCCAGCTTAGTGTCTCTGACAGATGGCTGTTGTCAATTAGAAAATCAAAGTGTAGATCAGGTGGTTTTTGGATGGGGACAGGATTAGAATTAAGGTAGTGAGATTAAATATTATTTGACATATATTTACATCAAATTTTGGTTTCCTGATGAACTGGCATTCTATCCTTTTCTTTGGGGCTTTTTCTCTATTTTTTTCCTCTTTGTTTCTGTCATTTGTTTTGCAAATGGTTATCTAGGATTAGAGCATTCTTTCACTTTTTCATGTCTGAGAATCAGTTTATGAAATATTTGAGAGCATTTGACTCTAGATCTTTGAGTCCAGTAAAACAGTTTGAACTTAGAATGCAGAAAGCCATGGATAAATTCTTACCAATGCAAAAATCAAGAGGTATGCAATTATGTACTGTATATGTACAAGTGCCTGTCATCAGTTTCATCAAATTTTCCTCATATGTGTTACATTTTTACTCAGTTTTTCTATATTTATCTTAATATTCAATACTACTTTTATCAAGAATGTTTTCAAATTAATCAAAAATGTTTTTCCGTGACATATGCAATTTTATCAACAATGATTCTTAAATCACACTCAGTTTCATAAGAATTTTTTCCATGTCAATCTTCAATTTTTCTCTAAATTATTTAAAAATTTCAACCTTTTTCTTAGACATTTTTTCTGGTCTTCATCATTTTAATCAAATTTTCTTATGTAAATGATATTTTGGTAATATAATTTTTCTTCAATTATCTTAATTTTTAAAAGTACATTTTTCAACAAAGCCTTCACAATTATCAAACAGAATTTTCTGTGCACATATTTAAATTTATGGAGAAACTTTCCTAAAATCACATTCATTTACCCACAATTTTCCATGTCATTCTTCAATTTTTGTAGGAATTACTTAAAAACAGTTTATATATTTTCCTACATTTTTTTCTGCTTGTCATCATTTTAATCAAATCTTTCTTATTTGCTTTGTACATTGTCCTCAGATTTTTCTGTAGGTGTCTTAATTTTCATCCTAGTATAAAAAAAAATCTTAAATTATCAAACATTTTTTCATGCATATACACAATTTTATGAAAAATTTTCATTAAATCCCATTCAATTTTGTAAGAAATTTTTTCCACGACAATCTTCAATTTTTTAGGAATATTTCAAAAAGAGTTTAAATATCTTCTATATTTTTTCTGTGTTTGTGATCATTTTAATCATAACTTCCTTATATTCCTCAATTTTTCTATATTCATCATAATTTGGAACACAAAATTTCTACAATGTCTTCAAAATAAACAAACAATTTTTTCTGTGCACATATTCAGTTTTATCAGAAATTTTTATTTAAGCACATTCAATTTCATAATTTCAATTTTTCTAAGGATCATTAGAAAAAAATCTTTCAATTTTTTTACATTGTTTTCTGTTTTCATCATTTTTATCAAATTTCCTTAGAGGGTTTATATTTTTTGTTTATTTTTCTACACTTATCTAAATATTCATCTCTAGTTTTTTCAACAATTTCTTTAAAAGTAACAAACGTTTTTCCATGCACGTATTAAATTTGATCAGAATTTTCCTTATATCACAGCATTTCTGTAAGTCATTTTATCCATTGCAATCTTCAATTTTTCTAGGAGCTATTTTTTAAAATATTCCAACATTTAATATGTTTTTTTTATCTGTTTGAAATCATTTTAGTCAAATCTTCCTTATGTGCTTTTATTTTTCATCAATTTTCTAGTATTTATCTTAATAGTGATCACTCATTTTTTCAAACACTGTCTTCCAGATTATCAAACATACTTTACAGTGTATCTATTTAATTTTATCAGAAACTTTCATTAAAGCACACTCTATTTCATGAGCACCATATTCCATGTCATTCTACAGTATTTCTAAGAATTATTTAAAAAGTAATTTCAATTTTTTCCTACATTTTTTCTCTTTATCATCATTTTAATCAAATCTTCCTTTTATGCATTATATATTTTTATCTAATTTTTTTATATTTATCTTCCTTTTTAACATTAAGCTTTTCAACAATATCTTGAAATTATCAGATTTTTCCGTGCTCAAAATTGTATTATAGCAGAAGTTTTACTTAAATCCCAAACCGTTTTATTATGAAGTGTTTTCCATGTCAATTTTCAAGGTTTCTAGTCAAAAAAAAAAAAAAAAAGAAAAAAAAAAAAAACGTTCAATTTTTTTTCTAAATTGTTTTTTTTTTTAATCTTAATATTAAACAGTACATTCTTCAACAATGTCCAAAAATTATCAGTTTTATTCTGTGCACATATTTAATTTATCAGAAATTTTCCTTAAATCACATGTAGTTTCATAAGTAATTCTTGCATGTCAAGCTGCAATTTTTCTAGGAATTATTTAAAAAACATTTTCAATTTTTTTTTTACGTTTCTCTGTGTTTTCATCCTTTTAATCAAATCTGGCTTATATGCTTCACATATTTCATCAATTTTAATATATTTACCTTAATTTTTTCACTAGGTTTTTCAGCAATATCTTAAAAATTATCAAACAGTTTCTTTCTGTGCATATTCTCAATGTTATAAGAAATTTTCCATAAATCACATCCAATTTCATAAGGAACATGTTCCTTGTCAATTTTAAATTTTTCTAGAAATTCCTTTAAAAAGTATTAAGTTTTCCCATTTTGTTCTGTTTACCATCATTTCAATCAAATGTTCCTTATACACTTTAATTTTTTAACTACATTTTGTACATTGTTATAATTTTATCACTACTTTTTCCACAATGGCTTCCTTTTTATCAAACATACTTTTTAATGCACATATACAGTTCAAAAAGAAATTTCTTCTATCCAAATTATATTTTATATTAACTTTTATCCATGTCAATCTTCAATTTTTATAGCAATTTGTGAAAAAGTTTCCCTCTTTTTCTACATTTTCTTCTGTTTCTTATTATCTTACTCAAATCTTCTTTTATGCAATATATTTTTAATAAAATTTTCTATATTTACCATAATTTTCATCATTAGATTTTTTCAGCAGTGTCTTCAAAATTTTCAAATTTATCAAAATTATCAAACAGTTTTTTCATTGCACATATTCAGTTTTATCAAAAATTATCATTTAATCACATTCAATTTCATAACAATTTTCTAATCCATTCTGCAATTTTTCTAAGAATTATTTCAAAAAGTTTCAACCATTTAGTGACAAATTTAGAAATTGTGGGGAAAGGGGAATGTGAGGAGGGAAAATGAAGAGGAGAATGGACAAAAGGAAAGAAGGAAGTTAGGAATACGGGAAGGAAGGAGAAGTGGTGGGGAGGAGGCTAGAAGGGAGAACAGTGGGGCAGAGATGAAAGGGAAGAGAGACAGAGAGGTGGGGTAGTGAGGGAAAAGCAGGATTGGTTGCACTTTCCAGTTTTTAAAGGGCTTGCAACCTTTTAAAGGGCGGGGCCTGTGCTCAGGCCAGGCACACGTGGACAATGAAGAATGCCCTGCCTTCTATGTGATGTCAGAGGCTTTAGAAGAAAAAGCCAGTGAGACTAGGCAGGCTTGGCAGAGTACGCGATGCCTTGACCAAGGAGCCTCTGAGAGATTCTGTTCTAGCAATTTTTTTCAATGGGGCTTTTAACCAGAAGGTACTTGAGATGCGGGGATTCCAGTCCAGTAGAGCCACAGCCAGCAGAAGCCACATCTGGACCCAGTTGCCTGTCTGGCAGTCTGAAGCGAAAACTGAGCAGATCAGACGATTTGGCACCAAGCTCTGGCATCCATGGACCTCCAAACCAGGGAAAACATCTACATAAAGTTCTCAACTACATCTACAGGAAAAGTTCTAGGAACTCATCTAATTATAGTTATGAAAATTTATTTTTGAACAGGAATGACAGCGACATTAAAATCCGTGCCTTCGGAAGAACATGGTGTTTACACAAAGTATTTTTATGTCAGTGGCTACTTTGCTAACATGCTCAAAGTTACTTGGAGAGAATCACACAACGATGTCATTAAGCTGGTCCTTAAGAATGAAGATATTGATGCCATATCTCTACAGGTTGTTTTTTCTTTTACACGGATGAGGATTTGTCACTAACACCTCTGGAAATTCCTCAAGTTTTGGCGGCAGCACGCATGCTCCAGGTGAATCGAGTAATTCGGCAATGTGAGGAGACCATGAAGAGAACCATCAATAGGAACACTGTTTGCTCCTATTATTTGGCAGCAGAAGCCTATAGATTAAAAGCTGTAAAGACCAGATGCATTCAATGGCTTATTTACAATTTCATGATACATCCAAGTGTAGCACTTTACAAGGAAGTAGATATGAAGTTGATGTATCTTCTTGGATCTTCTTCTAATTACTAGTGATGGAAAAGGAGATCGATATATATACCACCCTGAAAAAATGGATGTTCCTTTATCTTTATCCATGCTGGGACGGAACCTTGAAACAGCATTTAGATAATACCAACAACTGGCTTTCCATCTACTTGGGACTTATTGATGACATCAGCTTTCTTGAAACTGAAGAAGGACTAATATTTCAACGAGTGATTAAAAAGCTAAGGTTTCAGCACATCCTCTGTGACTTGGCCTCCACAAGTGTCCTTGAACAAGATCGTCTAATACCTTTGGAATAGCTGTCACCCATTTATAAACAACAGTGGCTGGCTTTGCTGCAAGCACAAAACCAAAGACAATTGGACCACAAACCATCAATGAAGAACTCAAAGAATGCACGATGAGGTGTGGGAAAATAATCCCCAATGATGGTAAATACACTTGGGAATGTTCAGCTTGGAGACTTGACTTTCCTTATGTGTCACCTTTACCAGCAAGTGTATAACTTTCAAGCAACATTATCTGAGGTGTGATTGTGCTGCCTGCCGAAAACGTATACAAAATGTCCTATTCAGAATATCTTTGGTGTGTTTTGACCTCAACGAGAAAGTAACATTCAGTAAAACAACAGGTTATAAAATTCTTGCATTTGAATATAACCAGGAGAAAATTGTAATGAAACTGGATAGTAAAGTTCTAACCTTCCCTTTGTATATATTTGGCAATTTCCTGTTTGTAAATCTAGCACATGCAGACAACAAGTAATGTTGTCAATTATTAGACTCTAAGAGCATTTTGCTAACACTGAATGGCTCATTTAATCTGAAGGCTATGTCATGAATACAGCGAAGAAGATGAACAACAAATTGAAAATTCTTATGAGTCTAATACCACCAGAAGTGACTGGTGTCCCATCATCCCCTTATTTCCAAGTATTTCTGAAGAAAACCTTTAGGTCCATCATAGTATTTATCAAACTAAATCAAATGATTTAGTTGTCTTCTGATGATTGTCTGCTGATTTTCGTTTACCACTGAGAGTCAAGGTTTGAATGGAAATAAGAGAGTATTATTTGCAAGGAAACATCCCAGTGAACTTCTAAATAGGATTTGGCCTTAGCTAATTTGGAGAAAAAATAAAATTCCCTCCATTGTTGAAAATATTTTGAACCATTGCTTTCATTATGCTGATATAATAAGATGCAAATCATTGGTTAAAATGAAATGATTGAGATTAGTCACTGTTAGTGTTAGCTCCAGGTAATCAAATAGTGTCAAGTTTGGATTTGGATAGTATTTACTGCTTATTTTATCTAACTACACAGAGAGAGGAGAGAGGGCAGAGTGAGAGACATATTTATGTTGTAGAATTAAATGTCATGCCATTCATCATAAGCTAGTGAATTATATATGCAATATATTTACATACATAAATGTGTTCCTCATTATATATTCATATATAGATATAACTGTAAATATTATGAAATCAAAAATAGACCTTCATGCTATGTGGCTCTCAATTTATGAACTGTTTCATATTATTCTGATTACTTTCTCTGCCAAGTTATTTTTTTTTCAGTTACTGGTATTTAAAATCAAAATAAACCATATGAAAGTATCTTAGGGGCAATAGTGGTTTTTTTTATATAATACTTTGAGTCTCCAGGGTTCCATGGCAGGAGGTTGAAGAAGCTGGTCATATTATACCTACAGTAGAATGAGATGACCTTTATGCAAGCACTCAGCTAAATTTCTCCATTGTGTAGAGTTCAGGATCAGAGTCAAAGCATAGTGCCACCAAGGATAGATAGTTCATCCCAAGTCACTTCACATAGTCAAGACAATCTCCAACAGAAATTTTCAGAGCTAGGACTCTCACATAATGTGACATGCTGTCACAACTCTTCTTCTGGTCAGCATGATACACAAACACATGGTTTTTAAGCCCTAATCTTCCAACGCTTTGTCTTCATAGACTCATAACCATGATAAAGTTCAAAATTCATTTCATCTAAATTTTTAAGTCCCTATAAATAGTTTCTTTCAACAATGTGGCTGGTTCTGGGCCAATGCCATGCTCTTTTTACTACTATAGCTTAGTAGTCTCACTTGTACTGGGAATTGAGTTCATAGAAGTTACTTTTCAATTCTGAATTGTTTTAGCTATGCTCAGTTGTTTTTTTGGTTCTTTTGTATATGAAGCTGAGAGTTGTCCTTTCAAGGTCTTTATCATACTTACCTTGATTACTAGGCCTCATATGCTTATGATGCATCGTGAGATTATTGCGCTTCACCTACAGTTTTTAGTGCCAGAATTTCTCCAGGTCTCATTTGGATATTCTACTTACCCATCATTACTTGACCTCCCATGAAGGCATGATACTGAAAAAGCCTGTATGTCCTCCCAGGCTAAGAAACTTGAAACATTTATCATATCTTCAGTGCTTACCAATCCTCTCACACTTACCCAGCCTATAAGTGTACAAGGATCCACCTGGTTTCAAGGCCTTCCATGTTTCCCAGTCCTCCATTGGTTAAGAGCACTCAGTTGTTTAGCAGGCCTCACATGTTTACTAGGCCTTACTTGGCTACCAGGCCTCAAGTTCTATCTAAGTTTTCCATAGTTTTGAAAGCTTCCTTGTATCTTAAGCTTCTAACAAACAAGGCTTCCCATATATACCTGAATTAACCTGCCATCCAAGACTCTTTTGGTTACCAGGTCTCCCATGCTGCTTACCAAGCCTCGACATTTATAGAACATGCATTCTTACTAATCCTTCTATGATTTCCAGCTCTTTCTAGGGTTATAGGACTGCTATCGTTAGTAGAACTCATCATTCTTGCCTTCCTAATCATGTTTTCCATGTCTTCTAAGCTTCACAGGCCTCCAAAGCATACAGGGTTGACAATTAGTTCTAGGTCTTCCATGCTTTCCTTGTCTTTCATGGGTTCTAGATTTCCCTGTTTACAAGGCTTCCTAATTCTGGCTAAGCTTCTCTAGTTCATTGGTCCTCATAAGTTTTCAAAGTGTTTCAGTCTATCATGTCCCTTGTGTTTATTAGGCTCCCTGTTCATACTAGGACTCCATGTTTCTGCATGTACATTAGGTTCTAGGACTCCCATGCTTTCAAGGCTTCCACATTCTTGGATGCTTATCATTGTTATCAGGCCTGCTATGCTTTCCAGTCTTCAAGGCTTATCATTCCTCTGATATATCTTCAGATCTCCGAAACTTTCTAGGCGTCCATTACTTTCCCCATCACTTTTGGGTTTGAGGATTCCCATGCTTAGTAGATCTATCCATATTCTCCAGGCTACTAACCTTTATCACACCTCCTAAGCTTTCCAGGCTCCATGGCTTAGAAATCCCCAAAGATTTCCCAAATCTCCTATGCTTCCCAAGTATCCCAAATTTACCAGATAGTCCAGGAAACTGTGCCAAATTGGTTACAAGTCCTTCCATATTCTACAGGCCTCCCATTTCTAAACCTCATTTGTGTACCAAACCTTACATTTTTACTAGACTTCACTTGACTACTATGCCCTCTGTACTTTGTAAGCCTCTGATCATTATAACACCCTCCATGTATACTGAGATCTCATAATAACCAACCTTGCCATGTATACCTGGCTTATTAGGCCAAGTAGGAATCTTATGCTTATCAGGTCTTCCATGATTCCCCCACATCTTATGCTTAACAGCCTCACATGTTTATCTAAACCTCATATCCTTACTAGTTCAATATTTCAAGGTTTTTTTAGTTCTAGAATTCCCATGGTTACTAGGTCTCCCAATTCTTGACAGGATACTCAAACAATTCCAGGCCTCCTAAGCTTCCCAGGTCTCTCAAGATTTCCAGGATTCCAATGCTTATCAAACCTTCCATCCTTAATAGGCTTCTCACGCTTTCCAGTCTTTCTTGAGTTCTAAGATTCCCATGCTTACTAGACTTCCAAATGCTAGATGTTTCAAAGCCTTATTAGACCTGCTGAAATTTCCAGGCCTCTCAGACTTACCAACAATTCCAGGCCTTTCAGGCTTTCCAGGCCTGCCATGTTTGTAAGATCTTTCACCTTTACTAGCCCTTCCTTACTTTCCAGGTCTCTTATGGGTTCTGGGAACCCCATACTTACCAGACCTTCCTATGATTATAGGCTGTTCATGCTTACCAGACCAACAAATATTTCCAGGTCTCTAAATCTTTCTAGACTTTTCTGGTATGGGTATGACATATCTCAGAAGTTTTTTTTTCTGACTTTGCACATTTCCTAGCCCTTACTGGTGTCCATGGGTTCTAAGACTACCATGCTTCTTAAGCTGCACATGATTGCCAGGATAATAATGCTCATTGGGCCACACAGGATTACCAGGCCTCCCATCCTTATGGGACCTCCCATCCTTACAATGCCTCTCATGCTTTCCAGGTACTCCTTGGATTATAGATCAAGACTTTATTATGTTTTCTTGACCTGGCCATGAGAGGCTTACCATGGCTCCTTACCATGTCTTTTAACTTTGTACTTTCCTAGGCTTACCAGGCCTCCCATTTATACCAGACCTTCCGCCCACAATAAGGGAGACTTTACATTTGGCTAGTCTCTAGGTAAGATTTTTTTACCCCCTACCATCTCAGTTTCAGCACCTGGTTTTCAACACCATATCAAATATTTTCATGGAACCTCTGCATGTGTGCTTTTATTTGATCCCAGTTCATTCTTCGGCTTGTTGGAAGCAACATTTTGATAAGAATTTAAGTTTTGATGTATTTTATTTCAACTCTGTGACCCCTACTTAATTATCTGCACTCCCTTAGACACTATCTGGTAGAGATTTGCAATCAGGATCAATAAACTAGTGATGTTAATAAGCTATCCAGGATTTAAAGGAATTGCACTTTTTGAATGTAAATTTCCTAGAAAGTCATGAAATTTAAATTTTTTTTTCTGTGTGTTGTTCTGAATGAGATCATATAGATACAATCCGTTATGTAATATGTGAAGGTGAAAGGCTTATGTTCAATGAGGCAAGACATTATTGGAAGGTGCAACATCTGGCATGGAGAGATGGGATTGCAGAAAATAGTCAAGACTGGGAGATTGGCCCCAGGAACTGAAGTGGGTAGTCTCATGAAAATGAGGAGAATCCAACCACATAGCTGGACTTAGAATAGAATAAACAGGAACTATGTTATGTGCTAGTTGGAGATCAAGACAAAGCTTCTGGACTAGACATTTATTCAGAAATAATGCAATCTCAATCATTACTCCCATAACAAAGGTCCACAACTGCCTGAACACTGCCATTCTTCCCAACATGACAATGATGGATTAAACCTGTGAAACTGTGAGCCAGTCCAAATTAAGTATTTTCCATTATAAAAAAATCCTTGGAGTTGGGTATTGGTAGAGCATGCCTTTAAGCCTAACAATTAGGGGAGGCAGAGGCAGAGGCAAAGAGGTAAAAATGCAAAGACATAAAGGCGAAGGAGCAAAGAGGCAAAGAGATCAAAAAGTGAAGAGGCAAAGAGGCAAGAAAGAGAGGCAAAAGGCTGAGCCAGAGGCAGGGAGGAAGGGATGCAGGGAGGCCAAGAGGCTGGTTGGTAGGCAGAGAGAGAGGCAGAGAGAATGTGAGGCAGACAGAGAGGTAGAGACACAGAGGCAGAATCAGAAAGGCAGAGGCAGATGGTGCCAAGCAAATCTCCCTGAGTTTGAGCATAGCTTGTTGTACAGAATGAGATCCAGGACAGCCTGGGCTACAAAAAGAAATTCTATATGTAAACACAGACACAGATATAGATAAAAAAAAAACTGACAGATAGACACAGAATGACGCACATACGCACAACCACAAACACACACACAAACACACACACACACTCACACACTAGAGAGAGAGATAGACAGAGAGACAGAGACAGAGACAGAGAAATAGTAGTTTTCATGATCATGATGTCTCTTCACAATAATAAAAACCCTAATTAAAACATTTTTCCAGGTGCTTCTCCTTCATGAGGGCAAATAACTGCTTACATTTCTCCTTATCTCAACACTTTAATATGTATAAACAGACAAATACCATCTTGCATTTTCTCATCCTCAATAGGAAGCATCAAGAAGAAAATACGTGGCCAATCTCAATGAACATGGAATGGAAAATTGATAGTAGGGTAGACAACAAAAAATATAAAAGAAGAGCCTCCGGTGTTCCCTGATATTTAAAAGGTATACGAAAAAGAAGAATGCCATGTAAATAGTGTTTTTCCAGCAAGGAAGAAAATGACTGAGCTTTCATTCTTAAACTGAATGAAGAAAGGTGAAAAGCCTGTGAATTCCACCTACTTTTCTTCCATCAACCTTTAAGAATTCATCCTTTACACACATTAATCTATCTTCGATGGAGTGGTTCAATCTGTGCTGAGTCCCTAAACATCATTGTAGGAAAGAGTAATTTTTTTTGTACGTTGTACAAAGGTTTTAGTAGGAAAAATAGGCTGACTTGAAAAGGTGACAAAAAATAGGGAAGGAAAGAAGGAAGGGAAGGAGGAAGGAAGGAAAAGGGAAAGGGAAAAAAAAGAATAAATGAAAAAATCAAAGAAAGAAAAAAAGAAAGAAAGAAAGAAAAAAAAAAAAAAGGCGAAAATATGGGTCTCAATATTTTCACAGTTTAATGAAATCTTCATTTTCTTTATATTTTTTCATCAAAATTTTTTTACTTATCTAATTTTTCATCCTAGGTTTTTTCAACAATATCTTCAAAATTACAAAAAAATTTGGGTTGCACAATTTAATTTTTTTTTAAAAATTTTTATTAACACAAAACCATTCATAAAACAAAATTCTAATTCATTCTTCATTTTTTTTAAGAATTATTTCAAAAGTTTCAAGTTTTCCACTTTTTTTCTGTTTTGGCCCTTTTTAAACAATTTCCTTATATTCATTTTGTTTTTTCCAAATTTTTCTATTTTATTTAATTTTCATTACTATATTTCAACAATACTTCAAAAAACATCGCACATGGTTAAATGCAATATTCAGTTTCATCATTAAATTTTTCTTAAAAACAAATATAATTTCTTAAAAATATTTTTCCCTGTCAACCTTTAAATACAGGATTTTTTTAAAAAGAGTTTCCTTTTTCGTGACTTTTTTCTATATTTGTAACATTTTAATCATATCTTTCTCAATGCATATATTTTTTATCAAAATTTTTTTTATTTTATCATAAGTTTTCACTACCCTTTTTTACATATTT
>JAJTUV010004879.1:0-14324 GCA_021653895.1 Mastomys natalensis
AAGATAAGAATGGATCAATTTGCATTCTTCTGCTTGCTGTCCTCCAGTTGAACCAGCACCATTTGTTGAAAATGCTGTCCTTTTTCCACGGATGGTTTTAGCTCCTTTGTCAAAGATCAAATGACCATAGTTGTGTGGGTTCATTTCTGGGTCTTCAACTCTATTCCACTGATTGTCCTGCCTGTCTCTGTACCAATACCAGGCAGTTTTTGTCACTATTGCTCTGTAGTACAGCTTGAGGTCAGGGATGGTGATTCCTCCAGAAGTTCTTTTATTGTTGAGAATGGTTTTTCGCTATCCTGGGTTTTTTTGTTGTTCCAAATAAATTTGAAACTTTCTATTTCTAGCTCTGTAAAGAATTGAGTTGATATTTTAATGGGGATTACATTGAATCTGTAGATTGCTTTTGGCAAAATGGCCATTTTTACTATATTAATCCTGCCAATCCATGAGCATGGGAAATCTTTCCACTTCCTGAGATCTTCTTCAATTTCTTTCTTCAGAGACTTGAAGTTCTCATCATACAGATCTTTCACCTGCTTGGTTAGGTTCACTCCGAGGTATTTTATATTATTTGTGACTATTGTGAAGGGTGTCATTTCCCTAATTTCTTTTTCAGCCTGTTTATCTTTCACGTAGAGGAAGGCTACTGATTTGTCTGAGTTGATTTTATAACCTGCCACCTTGCTGAAGTTGTCTATCAAGTTTAGGAGTTCTCTGGTGGAGGTTCTGGGGTCACTTAAGTGTACTATCATATCATCTGCGAATAGTGATATTTTGACTTCTTCCTTTCCTATTTGTATTCCTTTGATTTCTTTTTGTTGTCTAATTGCTCTGGCTAGGACTTCCAGTACTATATTGAATAGGTAGGGAGAGAATGGGCAGCCTTGTCTAGTCCCTGATCTTAGTGGGAATGCTTCAAGTTTTTCTCCATTCAGTTTGATGTTGGCTACTGGTTTGCTGTATATTGCTTTTACTATGTTTAGGTATGGTCCTTGAATTCCTGTTCTTTCCAAGACTTTTACCATGAAGGGATGTTGAATTTTGTCAAATGCTTTCTCAGCATCTAGTGAGATGATCATGTGGTTTTTTTCCTTTGAGTTTGTTTATATAGTGGATTACATTGATGGATTTCCGAATATTGAACCATCCTTGCATTCCTGGGATAAAGCCCACTTGATCATGATGGATGATTGTTTTGATGTGTTCTTGGATTTGGTTTGCTAGAATTTTATTGAGTATTTTTGCATTGATATTCATAAAGGAGATTGGTCTGAAGTTCTTTTTCTTTGTTGGGTCTTTGTGAGGTTTAGGTATGAGTGTGATTGTAGCTTCATAGAACGAATTGGGTAGTGTTCCTTCCGTTTCTATTTTGTGGAATAGTTAGAAGAGAATTGGTATTAGGTCTTCCTTGAAGGTCTGATAGAATTCTGCATTAAAACCATCTGGTCCTGGGCTTTTTTTGGTGGGGAGACTTTTAATGACTGCTGCTATTTCTTTAGGGGTTATGGGACTGTTTAGATGGTTTATTTGCTCCTCATTTAACTTTGGTACCTGGTTTCTATCTAGAAAATTGTCCATTTCATCCAGATTTTCCAGTTTTGTTGAGTATAGGCCTTTGTAGTAGGATCTGATGATTTTTTGAATTTCCTCGGTTTCTGTTGTTATGTCTCCCTTTTCAGATCTGATTTTATTAATTTGGATACTTTCTCTGTGCCCTCTGGTTAATCTGGCTAAGGGTTTATCTATCTTGTTGATTTTCTCAAAGAACCAACTCCTGGTTTTGTTGATATTTTGTATAGTTCTTTCTGTTTCTATTCGGTTGATTTCAGCCCTGAGTTTGATTATTTCCTGACGCCTACTCCTCTTGGGTGTATTTGCTTCTTTTTGTTCTAGAGCTTTCAGGTGTGGTGTCAAGTTATTAATGTGTGCTCTCTCCAATTTCTTTGTGGGCACTTAGAACTATGAGTTTTCCTCTTAGCACTGCTTTCATGGAGTCCCACAAGTTCTGGTATGATGTTTCCTCATTTTCGTTAAATTCTAGGAAGTCTTTAATTTCTTTCTGTATTTCTTCCTTGACAAAGTCATCATTGAGTAGAGCATTGTTCAGTTTCCACATTCATATGGGTTTTCCCTTGGTTCTGTCTTTATCAAAGACTAGCCTCAATCCGTGGTGATCTGATAGGATGCAAGGGATTATTTCAATCTCTTTGTATCTCATGAGGACTGTTTTGTGACCAATTATATGCACCGATAATCTTAACTGCCATGTATCCCAGGCACTTCACAGCACTGTCACATAATGCTAAGTGTGATGCTGAACTTTCAGGTACAGAAATGTAAGAAACACTGCTCAGAGAAACACATGACATAGGAAGGCTGCTTTCCTGCCTACTTCCTTTTAACATAAGCGACCTTTGCAGGTGTCCCTTCAGCAAGAGTGAAACTGTATATTTTGACAAGTATGAGCCAAACCAATGCTCATGAAATCATCAGCTGCCTGCTGTGTGTGGTTGGAGATTCCTCTTTTGTGTGTGAATGGTAGACTTGATTTTCTAATAAAGACATTAGTGCACAAGGCTATATAGAATCCCTAAGTTCCCCCAAAACATCATCCTCTATTTCTGTAGGGTTGTGCTCTCCATGGCTTTTTCTTTGGACAGTCAAGAGAACTTCTGCTTGGATATACTGTTCACTTGGAAGTCTGTTTCTGAACATAGTATTTCTCCAATTTTGTGGCTGTCTTCTCAGTTCTTTAGTGATTTTGAGATTGCAAAATATATTTTCCTTCAAAGATCCAATGTATTTTGACTAATTCTTGGCTGTCTAAAGCTTTCTCTAGAGAAATAATGATAGGAGAATCTGGTGTGGGTGCTGGATGTGTCTTATGTCTTATGTGCCTTTCCCCTAAAAATTGATGCTAAATTCTTTTTAAAATATTGATGTTTCTATCATTTTTAGTTAACATTTTTCTATTATCATTCAATGAGCTACAATTAGTTTTACATTTTAAAAAATGTTATGAATTATTGTACATATTTTATTTATCTTTAAGTACTAGACACATTTTAAAATTGGTAAATTCAGCAAAACCTAAAAAAATTTGTCACAGGAAATTCTAAAGGGTATTTTCCCCTTCTTCTACCCTTTCATTGGTGAACATACTGGGTGTTCCTCAGTTTTCAAAGTACTTTCCTACATTACTTATAAATATTAAAAGATTATGTAACATAACCTTGGGAATGTTTGGAGTTTTAATAGAAGTCTGAGTAGATAGAATAGAATATGCTAAGTTAAAGACATGTACTGCAAAGAATGTATGCTTTATTCAGTGTTTATCAGAGAAAACGATGACATTAGCTCCTGTGATTACTGAATGAAAAGCCTGGGCACAGGAAAACCATGGCATGACTCCAGTCTCAGCTCAGTGGTCTGGAAAACAAGAAAGCAGATATTTTATGTAGAGAAATACAGTGTATACAGATATTTGTCTAAGCACAAAATCAGGGGATCAATTCCCCCACTTGAAGGCAGTAGTAGGCAGAGACATAGCTTTACTTTCTTAAGCTTTCATTCTATTCAGACCATAATATAATTAATAAAACACACCCATGTGAAGGCTATTAATTTTATTTTATGTTACAAGTTATGTCAATCTCATTGATGAATATTTTTACAAAAACACCTATAAATAATTATTTTAACCACATAAATGGAGTGTTCCATGGCCCACCAAAAATTAAATTATAATTTCAATTCTTTACCAGTTATCATTTTTGCATATATTTTTACCAGCATTTAATCTTTACCTTTTTGCTCCTATCTCACTTAAACAAGAAAACATACTAACAACAGGAAACCCTACTTACTGTGTGCCAGAATGTTATTTTTGTGCTATGTACAACAGACTTAAAAAAGAGGGTAGAACAGCAGGCCAGGACAAACCATTGCACTGTATCTATGTGAAAAAACACAGAACTAGATAAAATGTTTGAGTCAGGATCAGTTAGTTGCAAGTGGTAAATTCAATTAACAGAAACTTAAGAAGGCTTTCCCTCAGCACACCAATAAAATTCTATTTCCACCCTGTGTTTGTTGATAGTTATTCCACTGTTGAACAGGGAATCTATGTACTTCTTAATCTTAATCGTCTGGGGAGGAAAGCCAGTCCCTCATCCCCCCTCCAGCTTCTGCTTGCCATGAACATATCTCCCACCATATACATCACAGCACTCAGTGGCAACCTCCAAGGAAGGAAGCAAAGAGTGTCTTATATGAGGTTAAAGGGAGGTGGCGCTGTTCTAAACTACTATTTTGTGCTAGCTACTATTCTAGGATCATACAATCAAATACAGTTTCACAAAAGCAAGATCTTTTTTGCCTTTATTTGGGTTTTATATGTAATTAATTTCTGTTTGGGAAGATCAGTTGAATGGAAAACACACCTTTGATTATTTGGTTTATCTTATTCAAATGTATTCAACCCAAGAATTCATAGGACCTTAGTCCTATAACAGGGGTTGTTTAAGAGGAAAGCTAACTTGACTTATTCAGTCTACAAATATCCAGGGAGAAGCTACCAACTCTAAGACAAGTTCCTGTCCTATATTTTAGAAGATGAAGGTTTTAGATGTTGTCTGTTTTGGTTTGATTTTGTTGTTGTTTTATTTCTGTTTTCTTTTTCTTTATTCTCCTGTCACATATTGTAGTTTTCCCTCCATCTACTCTGTCAGCCACCCCTTCCTTCTCTCTAAATCCATTCCTCATCTTTTTCCTTTCAGAAAAGGGCAGGCCTCCCAGAGATATCAACCACACATGGCTGTGGAGGTTTGAATAAGTATAGGTCCATAGACTCATGTGTTTGAATGCTTGGCACATAGGGAGTGGCACTCTTAGGAGGTGTGACCTTTTGGAGTAGGTGTGGTCTTGCTGAAGAAAGTGTATCACTATGGGGGTAGGAATAGAGGTTTCCTATCTAAGCTACATCCAGTGTGACACAGTCTCCTGCTGCCTATGGATCAAGCTGTAGAACTCTCAGCGCCTCCAGTGCCATGTATGCCTGCATTTACTATACTTCCCATCATGATAATAATAGAACAAGTCTCTGAGCTGTAAGACAGAAAAAAATAAATGTTTTCCTTTATAAGAGTTGCCATGGTCATGGTGTCTCTTCACAGCACAATGCCATACCTAGTTACAATAAGACTAGCACATTCCCTTATATGAAGACTGGACAAGGCACCCCTGATGATGGCATTAAACCCAATTTCCTGTGATGTTCAAAGACAAAGTTTGAACCTTTTAGGGGAGTTGTCCACTTGCTCTGTAAGTGGGGTAAACTGATTGTGATGCTGTGTTGTTTCCGCTCCTAATACAAAGTGAGGCAAAGTAGCATGGTGTGCCCCAGAGGTGTTCTCAATTTGTGATGAGGTTTGTGTCATTTTTGCTGTTGTAGCAGGTAAACTTCTTAAGTTAAAGCAGGTACATAAAATTTCTCAGTCATTTTTAATTCATATGTAAGGCCCTGTGGCTAAATTTTTTAGTGTAAAATTCCACGAAGGGGTTAGTACGTCACCTTTGGTACCACTTCAACTCAGAAGCTTCAGTCTTCCATTGATTGCACAGTGACTCAAATTTAATGTCTCTCCTTGAAAGATTTAACATCCAAAGGAACCTGGAGACACAGCATCTGCCAAGCCTGAGGATTAACTGTGCTCTGAGGGAAGTGAAAGAGAACGGTTTCAGCAGGAGTGCTTAACAGGCTCAGACACATAAACTTATTAGGAAACTTTACTCTGGTGTGCATGAAATCAGCCAAGGCTTTTAATGCCATTTTGAATTATGTACTCTGCAATGTAGATACATCAACTATTCCTCATTTGCTAGCCAACCATTTGGATGACAAGCATGGACTACATTTTTGTGTCAATCTGCTTATGCGTTCCTGTTTCAGTCATAGGGTGACTTATTCCCAGCCATTATGTTAAATATAAGCCCTAAGTGCAAACTATCTGCCATTATACACAAAAGCGATACAATTGGTCCTATTGACAACATTTTATATTATGTTGATTTTTTTTCTTTAAATAAAATACGTAACGTGTTTTCCTTCACCTCAAGTCTATTGTGTATTGAAAGATAAACTCTCAAATAAATCTAAGCCAATTAAATGTTCCCAAGTTTTACCATACAAACAGTTACCTTGAGCAAAATTTTTTAACCTGAAAATGATCTAAAATATTCAAGGTTATTTCAAAAGTCATTAATTTTTAAAGGTATTTCAAATTATTATTTTAACATAATTTATTTGTGTTTATGCTCACAAGTATTAATTGTGCATTAGTACATGCATGGCATGTGTGTGGTGACCAGGGAACAAGACACAGGCACAGGTTATCTCATGCTGCCATGTGGCTTCTAGGATTGAACTCAGGTTGTCAAGTTTGATGGCAAGCACCTTTTCCTGCTCAGCCATCTCACAGGCCCAAGTCATTTAACTATTAATATTGTCTTTATTTTGCAGATGGTCAAATTCATTTTCATAGTTAAAAGTAGCAAATAAAAGTTAGCACAGATTGAACCAAAACCACAATGCAGTGAAAATAATTTTGCATGTGTTTTTGCAGACAATATTGTTAAGCATATATATTGAATGTTAAAAGTACACCTACAAGAAGATTTTATAGTGTAATGTCACTGAAGCTAGATGCTAATTTTGCTTATACCCATGTCAAGTTTGTCACTGCTAATGAAGGAAAGGAGATCGTTGGGCAATATCCCCTATTCACATTAAACTGTTCTGATGAAAGACCTACTAGACCATGGGTGAGACTGAAAGTTTTGATTCAGACACATCTGGACTTAAATTTCTGGAATTCAAACTAAGGAGTCATTTGGCTCCAGGTTATCACTTTGCAATTTGCATAGATTCACTGACACCAAAATCCACAAGAGAGATGTTTATAACTTGCATTTTCACCAGATAATGATGAGATTTAAATAATATACACGCTCATATCAGGGCTAGATACAGAAGGACTTTCCAAACTGGAAGTATTTCCAAATAATTTATTTGCATCAGTGGGGTTGATTTAAATGCATTCTCCTAAGACATGGTTAGCCCCATATTTTAGTTGGCTTTCTATGATCCATGCCTTACTTTGAATTTTTCCCTGGATGATGAAATGGAGTTGAGATGCTTTTGCAGTAGTCCCAGAGACAGGTTCTACCTCCTGCAGAGTGCTGCCTTCATCAGTTAGGCTCAGCATAGTGCATTGTTTAATTGAATTAGATTACAGCCTGGATTGGAGAAAACCATATTTGGTTGTCTTTGCTTTGTCATCAGAATGTCTATGGCAGCAGACAAAGTAGGTTTGGCTAGCTGACCTGTGGCTTCAAAAGTTACATCTTGTTGTCTTTAAAGAGGTCATTTATAATTCATGGAACTGAAAACATCTCCATCTACCACCTTAATTTAATGAAATATCTTGTTAACTAAAACAGTGATGCCTGAAATAGCTATTGATTTCATCCCGTCACTTAGGGGCAAGCTCATTTTCCTTGGCCGGGATGAGGAAGGGGTTGTGGGAAAGAGACTGACAAATTGAGATATATTTTCAAGCACTAAACTCTACAGATCCTTCCTAAAGCCAAATGCCCTCCATTACTCAAATCAGCCAGCCACTGACATCCAGGTTTTTTAACAAGCAAGGAAACAAATGCTGTAAAAATCTTTTGTATAAGAGAAAACTGGATAGCTCCCCTGGACTATGGGTCCTTGGAAAAGAAAAATAAACAAACACAAACAAACAAATAAATAAGAAAACTGAAACGTATACCTCTGACAAAATAGTATGTATTGTTGTGTATAAAAATTAAATGTAAGAACTATTTGCCCTTTTTTTAAACATTTTCAGTGCTATAGGGAGAGAGGAAACTAGGCATTAAATCAAGTGCATTTATCCCAGCCACCTGGATGGGGCTTACAGGCAGGCTCCTAGTGTTTTGTGGTGGAGGGGGGCATATCATATAAGCTTTGCTTAAAAGGGGCTTTTGAAGTATCATCTGCTGATTTGTACTGTATATTTCCAATGACTTCAACTTGGAAGTTTTAAATAAGTTTTTTTTCAGACTATCTAAGGAGTGTATCAGGTTTCAATGTGGACTGAATAATGTGTCAGTAACTAGATGGGTTTTATATAGCATTAGGAGGGGAAAAGGAAAAATTTAAAGTCATTATGTAGATGGAAGGAATTGTGTTGAGGTAAGTGAGGAAGAAAATTGTCCCTAACTGTCCAGGGTTTTTTTCTTTAAAGTGGTATTTTGTTTCAATATTCATAAATATATAGTTGTACTTTGATATTCCTTTCCAATTACATCGCAACTTTATCTTTCTGTCTCCTCTCTCTTTTTCTCTCTAAACCTACTAGTTGATTTAATGCTGCCTAAGTGTACATGAGTATGGGGCCCATCTACTAGAATACATAAGGAAGCTTTCCTGTTCAAATCACTGAAGTAAATGGCATATTTTCCTCTTAGTAGCCATCATTGCATATACCATTTTAGTTGAAGTTGTATTTTCATGAGCATCTCCTTAATCTGTGCTGGGTCTTAGCTGGCTTGATCTTGTGCACATCTTCTGAGGGTTCTTGATGCAAGTGTGCTGCCATGTCGGCACACACTCTTTATCAGCTCTGGGATCTTTTTATCTTTCTTAAGGGGCGGGGGGATTTGGAAGAGAGGCTTTTGATATATTGAGATTGGGGTCCTCCAGGTTTTTTTTTTTCCACCATAGGTTTTTTTTGGGTTTTTTTGTAAAAAAGTAAAAAGTAACCCCTTTTAAAAATGTGGGGTTCATTGATGCTTTTAAAAACCCATTGGTATACGTTTTAAAAACTAATGGGCCATTCTTTTTCTATTCTTTTTTTTGCAGAATAACCTTTTTAAGTTCCCCCCTTTTTGGTTTTGGGGTTCAATCGCTTTTGGGGGGTTTGGCCCGGGAAAAAAATCCAAGCCCTGTTTTTTTCTAAACCACCCTTTTAAAACCCAAAAATGGAAAGTAGTGGATTTTTCCCTTTTTTTTTTAAAAGGGTTTAATTCTTGGTTCCCCTTGGAGGCAAAGTTCTATATTGCTTTTTTTCTCCATGGCCCCCAGGTTTTCCCCCCCTGTATCTGTGATCTTTTAACCCCCAATTTTTTAAACTCGAATTATACTAGTGAAAACCTAAAATGTAAATTTTTAAACTTACGTTGTTTCCAAAGGGGGACGGGGTTTAAATGGTTTTTTTCTTTCTGGGGGTTTTCCCCGGGGTTAGTACAAAAATTTATTTAAAAAAAACAAACCCCAATTTTTTAAAAAAGGTTCTGAAGGCAGCCTTAAAAAAATTTTTGTTCTTTTATTTCCAAAGGGGCCCAATAAAGAAAAAAGGTTTTTTTTTTTAAAAAAAAAAATTTTGGGAAATAGAATTTCAGGTTTTTTCTTTAAATTTGGGGGAAGGGGGTAGATAAAGTGGCACATTTTCTGAAAGTAAAGATCACAGATCAAAAAACTTGAAGGTGGATTTTTAGATTCATTTTAAAGGGGTTTCATTTTTCTGGGGTTACTTCAATTTTTTTTAAAAATATTGTCAAAAAAGTTTAACTTTTTTTTAAAATCTGTTTGCCTGCCTCAATTCAATTTGGTTGTAATGGGGGAATTTTTATCCTGAGAAATTTTTTTTTGTGTTTTTGGGTATTTTTGAGTGTTTGTTTGCCCTTTTTTACTTATTTCCCAGTGTCATAGTGTCTGTATTTTAAAATTTTTTCTCTCTCTCTTCCCCTTTCTCTCTCTCCTTTTTTCTCTTTTCTCTCTCCTAACAACACACACACACTCACACACCCCCTGGGGAAAAACCCACAGAACCCCCCACAAGGGGTCACACAAACCGAAAAAATACACCACCACCAAGGAAAAAAAAGGTTTTTTTTTTTTAAAATTCCCCTTCAAAATTTTTTTTACATCTGGGGTTTAAAAACCGCCCCTTTTTTAATTTCCCCTTTTTTTTTTCTTAAATTTTGTCGCAAAATTTGTTACTTGGGGGGAAAAATTTTTTTTCTTCTCCATAGGCAAACCCTTTACTCTTTCACCGGGAGGTATTTTTTTTTTTGTTTTTTTGGGTTTTCCCTTAATTTTAAAAAATCAAAATGTTTTAAGGCCCCGATTCACTATAGCCAAAATTAAAAGGGAGCCTTTTTTTACTATGTCGCAATGGGGGAAGGGGTTAGAAGCTTTTGAAAAAATGTGGGGATTGTGTAAAAATCTTCACCAAAAATTTTCTTTTTTCCCGTTGGGGGCCAAAAGTTTAAATTTTTTTCCATAACTTGTTAAATCATTATTAAAATTACTGTTTGGGGTTTTTTTTTTCCCCCTTTACAGGGGAAACCCTTGGGGGTTTTCTTGTTTTTTGGTTAAAATAACTTTTTCCAAAGGAGGAAAAAGTGTATACTTTTGGGAAAATGCTGTGGTTTTGTATAGAGTTTTATTGTCTGATTTTTACAATGAATAGTACTGGGCCCCCAAATTTTAAATGTTTTGTTTTAAATTTTGTAATAAAAATTCTAGAAATGGGACCTTTTTCAGTTTTAAAAGAAAAATTCGGGGGTAATTTTAAATCTTTTGATATGGGGTTTTTTTTAAACAAGAATGGCCATAGCCAATTTTAACCCCCCAGGCTTTTAAAAACCAATTAGGGCCTTTTAAAAAGAAAACCCAAAAAAAAAATCAATGAAAGGGGTTTTTAATGCTATTCTGCCCCTTTTTTCATAGCCTGAGCCTAGTCCAATCATTATTGAGAAGGCGAATTTAAAAACTTTTGGGGGAAAGGGTGGGGGGCCACTGCCAAACTTAGGTGGGACTCAGGGGGGGAGGAAGAAGTGTAGGAGCCAGAGGAGCCATGTTAATATGTATGTATGTATATGTGTGTGCCTGTGTGTTGTGTTGTTGTGTGTGCCTTGTGTTTTGTGTGGGTTGGGTACCTTGATGGTGTTTTTTTTTTTTTTTGTTTTGTGGGTTTTTTTTTTTGTATTTTGTGGGATTCCTAGTAGGACAGGGGTTTGTCACTAATTCTTTTATTTTTTTTTTCTTGGGACTTTTTTCCTCTACGGTTTCCTTTTCCCAGCCTTGATAAGAGGATATATGCCTGATATTTATTGTAACTTGGTATGTCACCTTTTAGTTGATATCCTTAGAAGGACTGTTCTTTTTTGAAGACAAATGGGGAGGAGAGAATCTCAGGAAGAAAGAAGGCTAGGAGGAGTGGCATGAGAGGGAAATTTCTTAGGATTTGATATATGAGTGAAGAATGTTTGGAAAAAGATTTAAAATCCTCTTAAGCTTATACTTTTTTTAGTTTTTCATATTTTAGGAATATTATCTCGTTTTATGTTCTTGTTTATTTGGGGGCAGATAGAACAACATACAAAGAGTTCTGCATCTAGGCTTATTTCTACCCTTTTACCTTCTCAACTCCTTCCATGGTTCCTCTTTTTCCCCACTTTCCCTTTTCCTCTTCCCTTCATTACTATTAAAAATGTTATTACTTTGTCATTTCACTATCATATTTATTCCTACATCCTACCCCTCCTAACTTTTGTTTTCTTTATTGTTCGTTTTACGTTTTTGAAACCCACCCTGAGTACAATTGGTGCTTTCTGTTGTGCATATATGCATAGATATAAGGACTTCCACTGGAACACAGGCGATAAACCAACTTGTACTACACCTTTGGAGGCAAGGATCCCTTGCTGCCTCAACCATTATGAACAATAGCTCTCAGCTGGAAATGGTACCTCATGCATTTTTTCTAGTGGTCCTTCCTGATTCTTGGCTTTTAGGATTCTCTTAACCAGCCCCTCAAAGAAGCTGCACTAAGCTATGTAGGGGAGAGATGTATTATAGATATCCCATTTCAGGCTGAAAAATCAACAACCATGTATTTTCTGTATTTTGATTAGTTGTGAGTCTTTTCTATTAACTGTAAAAAGAAGGGTCCCTGATGAGGGAGTTTTGGGAGAACTGAACAAGTCTATGACACAAAGATAAGCATTTAGTGGCAGTTTGCTGACAGTGTCCATTTAGCGAAACAATAGCAGTAGGATCTCTTCTAGGAACTCTAGTCTTTCAAGCCACTGGTAATTAATGAGGCTCAAAGTGCCAAAGCATGAACTGCTCTTCTACAGAGTGGGCTTGAAGTCTAATTAGAGAGCTATTAGTCAGCCTCATAACATTTGTGCCACTGTTGCTTCAATGGATATGTTCTGCTCAGTTGGTAATTATTGTGGACCCACTGTGTTCACAATTGGAAATAAGACTGTTGATGCTTTTTCACCCCCAGCAGCCTTCAAAAGTACCTTCTAACTCTATGGAAGTTAGGTAGAACAGAGGATACCTACAAGAACCAGTGTGTGCTGTCTTTAGAAGTTGGCTCTTTAATCAATTTTGTTAGGCAAACCAGGCAGCAATGACAATAGAATGTATTGTTTGACAGAAATCTGTGATCCTTATAGTCAAGGACTCAAAGTGGGATTTCCCAAGACTGGTTCTGGTCTTTTTTTGTTAACATGGCTATTTGGAGAGTTTGTTATCCCTGACAGTAACAATTAAACTCTTATTTTCTTTTTTAGTCATACTTATTTTTAGAAAGTTATAACAGTAGGTTTCCATATGACCTTTTCCAAACATCTGTATTGTATTATCTTTCATTTTACTTTTTCCTCTAACCAACTCTCTCTTCCCTAACCCCCCAAAGTCTCCCATTATTCTCTTTTTCTTCTTTTATACTACCTGCCACTTTTCCTACGTAAGGTCTTAAGCTCTTAATCCCATTTCCCATGGTTTTGGACTCCAAATGGAGCACATGATTCTAAAGAATTGAAGATCTACTTTGGATAGTAAACATGGGACTATTTGTTTCTTGTAGTATGTGTTAATTTGTTGGTTATAACATTTGCAGCTCTACCCATTTGCCTTGTAATATTAATTTTCTTTTGCCTAAATAAAGTTCCATTATGTATATTCATCATACCATATTTTCTTTATCAATTGATGAACGTTGAAATTCTTTATTTCATGACTACAGTGACTAGACCATCAGAATGTCTGTACCAGTTCATATCCCCATCCATACATCCTTACCAGAACTTGTTATCCTTTCTATTTCATCTTATATATTGTAATGAGGATAAAATGAATCCTCAAAATTGATTTAATTTGAAATTGTTTTAAAAATATGTGTTGAAAGAGATGGTGCTGTGGTTAAGGGCATGCACTGACAATTTGAGGTAAAATTTAATTATCTCCTCATAGGCAAGGAACTTAGATATATTTTTTATTATTTTTAAGGAGTTATAATTCATATTGCCCTGCCTAAATTGTTTATATGGCATAATACAGATGTTGATATTATGACAGGCTCCCACACACATTGCATTTACTTTAATATGAAGATATTCATTCTTGATCACATGATTTTAAATTGCTTTAAATTTTAGATGGTTTATAGGAAGAAGAGTTCTGTATTTAAAGACTGGAGAGATTATTTGAGACCAAGAACAGAAGCAAGGAGCAGAATGAGAAAGGTGAACACAGTCGTACATATGCACATAACTGAGTAAGAAGCCGGAACTTCATAAAACAAAGTTTAAATGAATGAAAACCCTGCAAAAAAATGTGTAGAGAGATTTACCACTAGGTTCTTGATACCTGAGAATACTAGGTAGACAATAATTTATACCAGATTTTTCCATAGCTCAACTTCAAAGAACAGACACTAGTTCTTCAAGGAAAGAAAAGACAGGTTGGCCACTTCCTCAGTATCACCATTTCTGGAATTATTTTGAAGGGCTACAATCAGGAATTCTGTTAATGATATTATTTATGTTGTTAAGAATTCTAGCAGAATTAGCACATTAATGGAATAATACATAAAGCATTATATGATTGATATAATTAGGTGAATTAATATCCTTTGTATTTTTATTTTTCTTATTCAGTTTATGAACTCAGAATGTTCCAGGTATGGGAACATAATGATGTAATTTGCTTGGACTCAGAGACTCACAAGAAGAAGGAACAGATGTGCTGTAAACTGTTACAAGAGGGATGAATGTGCAGGACACATGGGAGCCCGAGTAAGGAACATCTGTCCCAGTAAACCTGGAGTGTGTGTAGCAATAGAGCTAACTCTCACTGGTGGCATTCCTGTAGACACCTAATAAGGCACAGACAGAATGAAAATCTGAGTGATGGATATTTTCCTTGAAAACATGGCCAAAGTTACATTATAAAG
>JAJTUV010004880.1:0-13111 GCA_021653895.1 Mastomys natalensis
CAGCCAGTCAGAAAAAGGGGGATTGGGCAAAAGCTACTCAGCGCCTTTTCTCCACCTCTACTGACCAGGATTTAGGTCAAGGGGAAAGGTGCCCAAACCCACAGTGGGTGAGGTTTTCCCCCCACTTATAGTAATCATTAATATCCCCCACCCCATGCCCAAACCGCCCCTCCCCGAAAATTAAACCTTCTGCAAGTTGACCGTTAATACAATCAATACACTGAAAAATAGTTTGGAGCCAAAGACCCGAGACAAAACTAAAAATTTGTACAATAAATAAAAAACAAAAACTTCCTCCTTAAAAGTGGCCCTTTCCCCCAGTAAGCCCAGAAACTTTTGTTAAAATTTTTTAAACATTTTGCATTGATTCAAATGTCAAAATTTTATCTTATTTCCCGGGGAGCAAAAACTGAAAAAGGGGTATTTACCAAAAGACCCCCACCTACATCTCTGACAAAATGGGCCATTGACAAACCCCCAAATTCCCCCCCTCATTTACCCGCCACTTTAAATTTTAACCCTATTGGATTTTAGAAAAATTTCAATTTAAAGTTTTTCTTTGGGAAAAGAATTTTTCCCCCAGTTATCTCCCCCGGGGTGACACCTTTCTGTGAAATTTAAAATTTAACTTTTTTAAAACAAAGCCTTTTTTTCCCCCCTGTAGATATGAATTCCCTGAAAGGAAGGGTTTTAATTTTCCAAACACCTAAAATTTTAAATGAAATTGCCTTGAGGAAAGGTAAAAGTTTGCTTTTGATCAGAAGAACCGGGGTGGTTTAAATTTTTTTCTTTGAAAAATTCCCTTTTGGGGGAATGAGGGCTTGAACAAAGGGGGCAGGCAAGCAAAAACAATTTTTTTATCTAATTGGGGTATTTCCCTTTTTTTATAGTTCTAAAACCTAAGTAAAATGAGAAATACTTGAGGCCCTTTTTAAACCCCCTCAATTTTTTCTTTTTGCATTAAAAAAAATGGGGAAAAATTAAAATTTTTTCCTCTAATGAACATTACGAACCATTAAACCCTTGTAAAAGGATGACTGGGGAAATGCCTGGGTTTTGAGAGAACAGCTCTTTTGAGAAAAACACCCCGCAATATTTGGGGGAAAAGGTTTAAATGAAAATTTTTTTTCCCCCGTACAAAGTAGGGTTTAAATGTTGAAATGTCATTTTTGCCATGCACTCAACTGATGACTTTTAAATTTTGTGGGGGGAAAACCCCCTTTCACTCCCTCCCTTTTTGATTTTGAAAAGGGGCCCCCCGACTGTGTTTTTTTGAGTGCGGGTCTGCAACTGTTTTTGGGTTCCATTTTCCAAGCTGTGGCATTGGAACCCCCCTTTCCCTTTTTCCCCCTGTTCCAAATTTCAAAATCCCGGGCCCCTTTCCAAAAATCAAAGCGGGTTTTGGGTTTTTTGCTTTTCCCCTTTTCTCTTTTAAAAAGGGTTTCTTTAACCCCTTTTTAACCCCCCCTTTTTAACCCCTTTTGATTCGGGCCCCTTCAACAAGATCCCCCCCCGGCCCCTTTTTCCCCCCTTACCGGGGTTTTTTTTCATTTTTTTTAAACCCCCCTTTTAAAAATTGTGGGCTTTTAAAGGCTTTGGGGATTAAACCCCGGGCTTTTTAATTTTTAAAAAAAGTTTTAGAACGGGGAAGGTAAACCAGCAGAAAAATTGGGGGGGAAAACCTGAATTTCAAATGAAAAAAATGTTTCCACAGGGGGGTTTTTTGGCCTTAAAATTTTTTTTTTTACCTCAATTTGAAAGGGGGTTTCTAGAAAAATTTTCCTTTTGGGGATTAAAAAGGGGTTTTTCCCTTTTTGGGGGTAAAACATTCTTTCCCCCTCTTTTAAAAAATCTCTGCGGTTTAAAAAAAATTTTTAAATTTTTTTTGGTTTTTTTGGTTCCCTTTTTTGGGGATGTTATCTGTGTTTTCCCCTTGGGGCATTGGGCCGGGGAAGGGGCAAAGGCATTTTAATCTTCCAATACTAATTAAAAAAAGGGGTTTTTGGGGGCACTTGTGGGTGCGGGGAAAAGAACCGTTTTTTTTTGCATGAGTCCCGGGGTCTGAAGAAAGACCCCTTTCCCCCGCCTTTTTTTGGTCCCTTTTCAGTTTTCCTAAAAAAAGGGGAGTTTGGGCCTGTGTCTTTTCAAATTTTGGGGATGCCCAAGAAAGGGGAAAAATTTGGGCGAATTTTTGGGGACACTAGATTCCAAGTAACTTAAAATTCAAGATTTTTCAATTTTAACTGATTCCTTTCCGTGCCCCCCTCCCCCCCTTTTTCCCCCTCCTCCCTCTCCCCCCCTCCCTCTTCCTCTGGGCAAAAAAGCAAAATAAAATAATTTAAAAATTTTGTCCTCAAAAATTCATGGATAATTTGTTAAAGAAAAAAATTGGGGGTGTTTTTCTTTTTATCCCCTGGGAAAGAAACATTTTCCACAGCTGTAAATTTCCCTACGTTAATTGGCCATTTTTTTTTCCTTCTGAAGAAAAATTCACCAACCCAGAGGGAAGAAATTTGGGGGAAGAAACCCCCCAGCTTTTCCTCTCATTTGGGGAAAGGAAAGGGCGCTTTCTTTGGTAAAAAACAGAGGGGTTAACCCAATTTGTTTATTAAACCCAAACAGTTGTTTTGGGGTTCCCAATTTTATTAAAAACAAAACCCCTGAAAAAGGCCCCAAAAAGAAAACATGGGGGCGTCCCTTTTAAATTGGGGACATTGTGAGTCATCCAGTTATTTGCAAAATTAAATAGAAAGGTTCTTTTGCCTTTAATTTTAAAAGGGGCCCTGAGGGGTGTTAATTTAAACCCTTTTTAATTTAAGTTTATCAATAAAAATGTGCATATTTTAGAAAAATATGTAATATTCTACTCTTGGGAAATTTAAAATGATTAATAGGGATTTCTGTGGAAACTGGGGTCTTTTTGTTTTGTTTTAGGGACGGGGGGAGCAAAGGGGGAAAATTTTTTAAATTTTTGGGTGCTACCAACCCAAGACCCCAAAAAAGGCTTCCCCTTTGTTACAGGCACCGCCAGGAGCGGAAGAACCTGGCTGCCATTCAAGTGAGCCTGTTGGGTTCATATTTTGTAAAAAGGGAAACCGGAGAGTAAAAGAATTTTAAATTTTTAACTCACTTTCCCTGTCTTTAATTTATTTCCCTTGATCCAAACTTCACCTAACATAAACCCAACTCATAAAAGCAAAGGGAAAACATCTAGTCAGCATATTCAGGAAAAGGCAACGGGAAAGGGCAGCCTTTAAAACCCCCATCTCTGGCTTTTTTGAAATTCTTGGGGGAAGGGAATTTTCACGGTCGATACTTGCTTGGCCAAAAGCTGGGCCCTTTAAAAAATTTTTATTTCCTTCAGTAATGTTTTTTTTATACATTTGGTTTTTCTAGTTTCTTTTGGGTCACTATTGCGCTATGGGTTTTTTTCTTTGAAAAAAAGGGCCCCATGGGGACAAATTTTTAAAATCCCCTGTGTATTACCCTACAGTCAACGGGGCCTTGTGGGGGGGGGATGTCTTTTAGGGTTTCTCAGATAAAAAAATCCATGGGTACATTTAAATGCTGTCTTTGCAACATTTCTCATCAATAGTGGCAAATGGCGAAATTTAAAAACTGCAGGGGCTGAAGGGCCAAATTTTAAAATTTAAAAACCCAAAAAATTTCCCTTTTAAAACCTGGGAAAATTTTGGGTTTGAACAAACTCAAGAGATGAAGACTTTCCTTTTGCAAAACACTCGGGGGGGCAGCTTTTTTTTCTGTTTGAACTTTCAACTGGGTTTAAGGGGGGCCACTCCCATTTTGCTAGTCAGTAATTCCTTCCCCAAGCCCACGATTTTAAAATTTTCTTTCTTTCCCAAAACCATTTTTTATAGAAGCACACAACAACAGTTTTAAAAAGCCCACTTGCCTGGGTAAGCAAACCCCAAAAAAATTGATTGCCACAATGGAAAAACCCTGTCCAGGGACAACTACAGCCACATTTGCCATTTGGGTTTTCCCGTACTGACATGAGTTTAACTTAGCAATTGCCCCAAAGAGAACAAAGGCAAAAAAGGGTAAGGGCAGTTTCCCAGAGTGGTCCTGTACAAAAAGACCGTTTTGAAAGTCCAAAGAGAGCAAGGGGGCACTTAGGGGGGTGCCCAAAAAACCCCTCCCTCCCGTTAAAGCATCCCCCTCCAACTTCCCTTTCAAAGAAATCAAGACCGGCTGATAAAAAAAAGGAAAAGGGGAAAGGGAAAACAGGGGGCCCAAATGCCTATACGTTTTGGATTGCTCATTTCCCAAAAAAGACAAATTTCTTTTAAAACTTTAATTAAAAAATCTATTTTACTGTATTCTTATTGCACTTTAAAACTAAATAAACAAAATGAGGGAAAAAAACACAGCATTGGGGTTAAACCCAACAAAAAAAAATAAGTTGTTTTGCTATTTAATTTTTTATCTTTTACTAAGTAATTTTTTTCTGTTAATAAAAGTTTTAAAAAACAATATATTTCTTTTTTGGGGAACCAGACCCGACTCTTTTAAAACTAGCTTAAAATAGAATATGGGGGGTTTTGATAGGGGGGGGATTGTAAATCCCCATTTTGGGCTATTTTTTTAAAACAAAGATCAAAAAACAATTGAAACTGACTCAACTTTTTTCCGGGGTAAGTAAAGCAATTTTCCCTTTTCCCCAATATATTTATTTTTTTTTTTTTTTTCCCTTTTCCTGATCAAAGTAGCCCCATGGCATCGGAGTAATGAATTAATTTCCATAACATTTCTTTTCCTTTGTAAATGTTACTGTTGTTTGGGAAATATGTAAGGGGGCTTTTTTTTAAAGGGCCAAAACCTTTGTTCTCCCCGGGTTTCTTTGCTTGGGCAAAACATGGTAAGACATGCAACACTTTCCCCCTTGGGTTTTGGGCTATGGGGTTTTCATTTTTCCCCAAAATTTTCCCTTTTCTTGAGAACTTTCTTCCCCCAAGGTTTATTTTTTCTGAGAATCAGTCATTTTTTTCCCTTTTTTTCTTCAACCTTCAGGTTTTTTTGTTCAGGGGCTCGGCACTGGGGCCTTTGACCCCCTCAATAATTTTTTTGGGTTTAAAATTTCCTTTTCCCGTACTTTTTTTTAGTGTCCCTTTAAATTATTGGGAAAACATTGTGATAGTGTTGACTTGATCTCTTCCCATCCAATGCTACTCTACTGTGCCTTGTGTTTTTCCCCCACATTTGGGGCATTGCCGCTTGTTTTTACTCATATCCTTCCCAAGGGACGTTTTCTCTCTTTGGAACACCAAAGGGGGCCCCTTGTCTTCCCCATGTCAAAATGTATTTTTTTTCCTTGGAAGAATAGGAGGGGTCTTGGAAAAAAGTGTGGCAGTTGTGTCCCCCCCAGAGCGTAAATGGGACTCAGAAAAGGGCTAATTAAGAGCAATTAAAAAGGACAAAACATCTGTGAAATTTCACTCTGATTTAATTAGGGTTAAGTCTGTTCAGCAGCCACTGTAGGGCCCTTTCTTAAGGGGAAAGGGTCATATTACCTTGCTTTGTCACCGTAAACATAGGAATCCTATTAGCTCCCTTGAGGTAGCATCTTTCCACTTGAACAGTAGCTGAAATAACAATTCCCGAGGCTGTTCAAATCACATTGGGAGCAAGGGCAAAGAGCATAATAGTTGGGTCTCCTGATTGAAAACAAAGCCAACCCTCAACTGGTTAGGATGCTCCCCCGAGAGTGAGTGGGAAAAACAAGAGCATAAGGTTTCCCCGCTTTACATCCCGCATTATGAATCAGTTGCATTCCAAATTGCATCTGAAATTCAGGGTATTCAGGAAATGTTTTATTTGAGCCGTATCCCAGGGGTAAGAGTCAATGAGAAACATTTGTGGCTATGTGGCTTGCTTGGTGGAAAACGTCAATACTTGGTCCAATTTTTTTTGGAAAAGGGATTAAGAATTTTCAGATTTTGTTTTGGCAGATGATTGAAACCCTTCATGGAGACCCCATTCTATTTGTAGTTCTGAGATTTATTTGATATTTGTGGAATTTCTTTGGAAATGATGATTGGGAATATGAATTGCTGAAGAAGGATCTAGCAAGCTAATAGCCCTTCCCACATGTATCCTTTTCAGAAAGTCAGTTAAGTGTGTTTTTAGACTAGAAATTTCTAAATCTGAAGATAGTCTGTTGGTGTTTGCAGAAGCACCCTGAGCGTCTGAGTCATGGTGACTCTCAGAGTTAGCTGTGTGCCACAAATGAAAACCTTGTACAGTATTTGAAAAAAAAAAAAAAAGACAAGTCAGTATTTTTTTTAGGCTTTGTGTTGTTTTTCTTTTTAAATAGAACTACGCAGTTAAAATAGTGGGTTATCATCCTGTTTGGAAAAGAAACTGAATTCTAATGGAATGTCTAAGGTTTAGCATTACATCTCATGTACTTCAGGACCCATTTCTAGACTGTCCTGCCCCAGGTTTGTTTGTTTGCATGCTATTATCTAAGAGTGACTTGGTGTTTATGGAGCCTTGGCACATGAAGGAGGCCTTGGGCTCTCATCCAAATAAATGCAGAAGGCAGAAGGCTAAGCTATGAAGCTGTTCTACATGATGACGTTTTAGGCACTAAGCTCAAATAGCACAGCACAGGTTCACTCTACTTCTGACCTCAGTTCAGACCCCGCTCCCGGTAGCAGGGACGGCCAGCTCTCCCTTCGAGCTGCTTACAGTTGCAGAGTCAGCCTGTTAGGTTGCTTGAGGAGTGTTGGGGGTTTCTGGGACTTAGTATCATTTTATTGGTAATTACCCACATGCAAAAACACTTGTCTTAAAAATAGTAGTTAACATACAGATCTCTCACAAAAAAAAAAAAAAAAAATCAGATTCTTCCGGAGAAAGTATCCCTATTAACCTAGACATTTCTGGTATTTGCATAACCTTAACTCAAAGATTGGGAAAGAAAAAAATGCCCCTTTATACATCATTTACAGACTTTAAATTTTTCATCCTCACAGAACAAAAGGTATTAATAGAATTAGTGATGAAGAAAAGCCCCTTAAAACACTCAGAAATAGCTTTCTGTACAAAGAACAATGGCCTGTCACATCATTGATAGCAAATGGAACAAAATTTAGCCTTAGGCAACATGAAGGCCCTTTTACAGGAGCAAAGTATGGCTAAGACAGATATCTATGTCAATAAAAAGAATGTTAAGCACAGGGGTTTTTTAACTCTGCAAATAGCCATTCAAAGTGATAATAAAACATTATTGGTGGAGGTTTTTTTTTTTTTTTAAGGGGCAAGTTTTAATGGAAAGACCTTTTGTGTCTCTGACCCAGAAACAAAATTACAATAGGTAACTCTACTTCCATGGAAGGGCAGCTCTACTCTTTCTAGCAAATGTATCGTCTCTCAGAGCAGTAAAAACATGTTACCATGGCATGCCATCAATTCATAGAATTACTAGGAGTTTATTTTTTTTAAAAGTATGGATTTTTATTGTTTTTGAATGGCTTTGGTGCATAGTGCTCATGTGTATTTATTTGTAACTCTGTTGCTTACTGTTTGTAACTAGCTTGTTCTAAAATGTAAAAAGAATGTTTCAGTAAGCATGTAACTTTTCTCATATTATCTGAGAGTAAAATTCATGAGGCTTGTTGAGGGACAGGTTTGGGACTTCCCCGGACTGTGTGATTCCCAGTCAATAGGCACCAGAGAAGTCTTCTTAATTGAAGTCACTGAGACTTGTGTAGGTCGAAAAGGGTACCTCCAGTGCACTCCCTGGGTGTGGTAGGAAAACATTTACTTGGGCCTGGAAAGTTAAGGTAAAAAAGGAATTTATGTTTGGGAAAGAAAAAAATATTAATTTTGGAAAAAATTATAAAAAAGGGGGGAAAGAATAAAACGCAAGTTCTTTTTTAAGGGGGCCGGGTTCCCGGGACCCTTTTGGGGGCTGGAAGGGGTCCTCAGGCCCCATTTGGTTTATGAAAAATCCTAGGGGGCCCCCTTTAGATAGGAAAGGGATTTTTTATTTGTTTTTTGGAAAAAAAAAAAAATTTAAATTTTGGGGTTTTTCAAAGGGGGAAAGTTGATTAAATTCTTTTAAATTTTGGGCTTAAAAAAATCCAAAATTCTTGGGTAGAGGCTTTTCATCAATTGGGGGAAGACAAAACCCCCCCTAAAAAGGGGGTAGTAAAAAATAGCTCGGAAGGGGAAACCCCGGGGGTCCTATGAGAGGTAAACTGAAAAAGGGGGAAAAACACCGGGGACCCTACTGGGTTTTAACTTTGGGACCCCTGCCCAGGGAAGGGAAAAACCCCCCGGGGTTGAGAAAAGTAAAATTTGAAAACATTAAAAACAGATTTTTAAGAAAAGGGGAAAAGGGGGGGGGAAAAAAAAATTTTTTGGGCAACGGGGAAAAGGAAAAAAATTTTTCTTGTTCCCAGGGGGGATACCTTTTGAGCCCTATGGGTATTGGACCCTTTAAAAAAATTTTATTTAATTTTTTATAGGAAGGAAAAAAAAATACAACAAAAACTTTCACCGAATAAACTTAAGGGTTAAAAATTTGATTAGTATTTAGATCCATGAAAAATTTTTCAAAAAGCAAAGTTGGCCCCAATAAACTTTAATTTGCCCGGGGCCGGGGAAACTTGACTCTGAGTTGTGAAGAATTTTAGATTTAAACCCAGGATTTGAAAAACCAGGGACCCGACTAAACCATTTTTTGGGGGGCCCAAAAGCCAGGCCAATTAAAACAACCTAATTTTAAATTCAATAACGGAACGGGGGTACAGAAAAGGGGCATTTAAACATTTGTGAAAAAATTCCAGACTAGGGTTTCCCCCAACCTCATATTTCAAAAAAAACCCTTGGTCTGAAGCCATTAGAGTTGGAAAAAAAATTTTCAGCGGTTTGGGCCCCCGGGAAAATTTTTTATTTCAGGACCTGGTTGAACCACAAGATCTTAAAGAAGAAAATGGAATTTACAAAAAAGTTATTGCGGGGTTTAAAAACCCTACAGTTTTGAACCGAATATACACAAAAGAAAAATGGTTTAAAAAACATTTATCTGTAAAATCCCTCAAAAAAAAAGGAAAAAAAATCAAAAACTTATTTTTCAAATCCCAACAAGAAAATGTTTAAGGAATATTTTTTTTTAACCCCCTAAAAAGATTTAAAAAAAAAAATTTAAATATATTAAAAAAAATCAAAAAAAAATTAAATTTAAAGGTTTTTTTAACCAAAGAAAAAGTCAATGGGTTTTAAAAACCCGAAAGAATCATTTTGAAAAAAAGAAAAACAAAAAAAGGGAATTTAAACATTTAAATTCCCCAAAAATCTTAACACTTTTAAGAAACCCCATGTCCAGAAGAGGAAAAAAATGCAGAGCAAGAAATGAAATGGAAACATAAAACTGAAAAAATCAACAAATACAAGACAAAAATACCCTTGTAATTAAATACCCCGGATTTAAGTCCTTTAATTCTTCAATAAACACGAAACTAAGAGTTGGAATGAAAAATAGGCCATCTCTTCATTCCCTTAAGAAATGCCTGCATTGAAGACACAATTAGGTGAGGGGAAATAAAATTTATAGCAAACATAGAGAGAAAACCAGCAAACACGTTTTTCTACCCCTGCAAAAAAGACTTCAATTAAGAAAGCCATGGAGTGAGAAACCGCAGTGATGTTCTACTACTTACAAAATAGACTTCAAACCACTAAACAACAGGGGAAAGGGTGGTCATTCATTTTGAAAAAAAAAAAAAAAAAAAAAAAAAAAAAAAAAAAAAAAAAAAAAAAAACTTTTAAAATCTTACAAATAAATTTAAGGGCTGGAAGAATAGGGGATTTTGCAATATATTTTTTGTAAAAGAATATTTAAAAATTTAAAACCTGTAAAATTATTGTATAAAAAATTGTTTTTTTATAGGTAAAAATTTTTAAACTTGGGTGTAAAGTTTTTAAGCTGTTAAAAGGGAATAAAAATTCTTTTATAAATATAAGCAAAAATAAGTCATACCAAAAGAAATTAAAAAAACCTTTGCTGTTTTAAGTGTGTATGGTTGACACTGCACCCAGGCTCCACGTTAGTTTGCTTGCTACTTGCTGCGGGGCAAACCCTGTTTTTGTGTGAACATAAAGAAGGAAATGGTTTTTGTTGTATTTTTCAAAAATTGGGGTACAAGCTATTTCTATTGGTTGTAACTAAGACAGTAACAGATGTAAACAAGTAAGTGGAAGAATTTACTAGTAATATAAATTAGGCGTACTTACATTTTTGTTAAGGGTATTGATTTTTTAGGGGGGGTTTCTATTCAATGAAAAAAAAAACTACTATCTATAATGTGTTCTTTTTAAAAGTGTCCAACAGGAAAGGGCCTCATTTATAGTGATTACAAAAAAGTTCGAGGGAAACTTTGTGATTTTGTTACTCAGTGATGTTCTGGGCACTCTGCATTCACGATTCACAAGGGAAGGGAGAGAGTGTTGGGCCTAGAACCCCCTCCCCTGATTATCTCTGTCATCCATGGGAAAACTGACGGATTTCAAAACGCTTGAGATCAGAATTTGTGTAAAGAAGCTTCTATTTAGTTTGGGTTGGATGTAAAGGTTTTTGCATCAGGGAAATGCAGACTGCAGGGGAAAGGGCTTGTAAAATCTGGCATGGACTTTTTTTTTCACTGGGAGCTTTGTATTGTGTTCACAAAGTCTAGAAAAGGGTTATGTCTAATTGGTTTTTTTATGCCACAACCCTGGTGCTGTCTTAAGTTTAATTAAATTTGGGTTTTCTGCTGGCGCCCATAATTTTTCAACAGCTTAAGGTGATACATTATTTAGCACCGGTTGCACAAAATAACTTGTATTTGGGTTCTTTCCCTGGGTTCATTAAATCCTTGAGATGGGTTTCATGCATCTCTCTGTTGTATCATGGTTTTCCTTTGAAGGCAAAAACAGAAAGTGGGTTATTTTTGGGGTTTTTCCAGTTTTCCCCCCGCTGTGCTTTGGGGAGCTTTTTCCTAACTCCATTGACTTTCATTTCTGATTTTGAAAATAATACAAAATTTTTAAACTTGTTTTTTAAAAAAGCCCCCAAAGAAATGGTATTTTCTTATAAAACCCCAATATCATGCAAAATCAAAAGGCATGCATTGAAACCCAAACAGAATCATCCTTTTTAAAAAAACTTGAACCTTTTTTAAAGAACAAAATTTGGCTTTTAAAAATTGATTTTTTTACTGTCATTAAATGAGTTCCCATGATAATGTTTTATTTCCAAAAGTCTTTGGGAATCAAAACGCAAGCACAAAAAAAAAAAGTGATTTTCCATAAAATTTTTAGTACTTAAGTTTTTTGTCAAAATTACACATATCAGATTTTGCATCAGAGCCTCCAAAAATCTAATATATTTCCCCTCTGTTATTTTTTGAAACAAATGAACAAAAGTCCTATATTCGATTTGGAAAAAAACCTGAAGCTACCTAAATGATGTCCATATGCCCAAAAAAGTTAGAACCTGTTTTCCCCTGCTAATCTTCGATCTTTCTATGTGCAATATTGAAAAGGTGTCCATTTTTCCTATGTATGACTTACAGGAAAACCAAGCTGAGAGGGGTTTGAGTTCGAATTACCCCATTTTGGGAACTTGCCCTTAAGTGACATTGCTATAGAAAAATATTAATTGTCTGTTTAAAAATTGAAAACACCTACAGTTTTAAAAACAGCCTAAAAAAAATAATCTCTATTTTTGTGATTTAAAAAAGGGGGACAAATAGTACTCTATTCTTGACCTCATGATATCCCCTCATGTTACTTTTCAAACATTAAAATGTTTTCCTTTCCCAGCTTAGAGAAGGTGTCTCGCTTTTGAAAGAGCTCTGCCTCTAGGTTAATAAAGTTTGTTGAGCCCTTGTTCCGGTTGTTTTTCCCCTTTTTTTGCTATGTCCCCCACCTCTCTGCGTGTGCGGTCCCCCACGCCCCCTGCATTCCCCCCACTTGTTGGGGGTATTTTCCCGGGTCACAGTCGACCGGGGGGTCATAAAACCGGGATACTTTCACCACCTTTGGTGGGTTTCTAGCAACCTCCATTGCCTTTTACCCGTCTTAGAACTCTGTTCTTTATAACATCACAAAAACAGAGCCCCACTGTCGCCAGCCATTTCTTTTTTTATTATTTTGAATTTGTTAAAAAACAGAAAATTGAGTCACATCCTTTTTTATCTCCTTTATTTTCCTGAAGGCATTTTGATTTTTTGTCTTTTAATTTTAAAACAAAATGGGGATGGAAGGGTATGTAAAAATACCCTCAAGCCTAAGTGTTTCAACCCTTTGAACCAGGGAGTCGGTCCTAACTATGGGTTAGGGAAAAAAGTAGGGAAAGGAGACCTTCCCTTTAAAAACGCTTAGCCATCCCTACCCCCGTGTTCCTGTCTTTGATGGGGAGGGATATGAATAGCTGCCCCACCTTCTCCACCCTGTACCTTTTGCCATGTTTGGGGTGTGCCACCTCGAATTAGAAGCCAGAATAAACTCTTTACGATTATTCTTACCCAAAATTTTACCCCACAGGAGAAATTCAGGACTAAAACAGGAAAGAGGTGGCAGAGGGGAAAGGGGAAAAAACCTTTATTTCAGTAACTCTAAGGAAAAATGATTGTTGCATCCTCGTATTTTTTTTGTTAAGGGGGGATTTTTGTTTGTGTGGTTTCTTTTTTTGGGGTTTTTTGGGGAAAATTACTTTCTTGCTTTTTTTTTGGGTGTGTTTCCCTCCCTTTTGTTTGGGGTTTCCATCTATTTTCCTTTGAAAATGGGTTTTTGGGGAAATATTGTGTAAATTGGTTTTTTCATGGAATAGCTTGGTTTTCCCTCTTGGGGATTTTAGAGTTTTTCGGGGTTTGTACCTGGGCTGGCATTTGGTTCTTTTCCGGGCTGTATGAATCTGTCCAGGATTTTTTGGCTTTTTACGTCTCTGGGGAATCTGGGGAAATTTTGATAGGTCTGCCTTTATAAGTTATTGATCTTTTTCCTTTACTCTTTTAATATTCTTTCCTTGTTTTGTGCATTTGGTGGGGTGGGGTTTGGTGGCCTCCTACCCCGTGATCCCCGGGTTGTTTTGAGCTCCCGG
>JAJTUV010004881.1:0-14141 GCA_021653895.1 Mastomys natalensis
CTCCAGCAATCAGTTAGTTATGGCTGGGTTCCTACTATGCTCCACATCAGCTTCTTTTCCTGGTAGATTTTGATTCTCTGTATCATGTGTGTCTTCAGTCTATGAGATGGCAATTTGCTCTTTGACCTCAAATTACTGATAGAGTTGAAAATGAATCATAGATTTGCAGTTTGTTTATGTTTTCTGCTTATGAAAATGGAAGATATAAGGATTTCAAACTGTTTTATATATGTGATAAGATACCACAAATAAAAATATATGTTTAAAAACATGAAAAACATATAATCAAAGACAAAAAATCATTTCTAATATAATTACCCTAAAATGAAAAGTTTTAATATAACACATTTTCAACTATTATCTGCCTATGCATTTGTTTTATAGTTTTTTTAAAAATTTTACACACAAAGATGGATGATACTATAATTATCTAGTATAATTCACTGTCATTTTCCTGACCTTCACCTTTAAGAGGCATGATATATTAGTTGTTATTTGTTTTGTACCCTTTTAAATTCAACTATTTCCCCTTTCTTCATAGAGATAATCACCATTGTTCCTTTCTTTGATCTATATTTTGATAGATTTTTTTCTTTTCTGTTACATATGTTTATTAATGAATATTATATAAATAGAATCATATTATATTCAACCTTATATGTTTTTGTACTTTCTTCCATTGCATATATGACTATATGTATGAATGTGCTATGGTTTTTGTACACACATTTACATGTGTGTGTACAAGATCGTATGCACACGTATCTGGTGTGAGGAGGTCAAACTCAGGTGTCATTTTTCAGGGGTTGTAGACCTTGATTTTTAAGCAGAGTCACTTAATGGGACCTGAGGCTGGCTGATTAGCCTAGGCTGACTAGCAAATGATCCTGAGAGATCCTCTGGTTCCATATCCCCAGGACTGCAATGATAAGTATGAACCAACATGTCTGGCTTTTTTTTTAATGTGGTGCTTGGGATCAAACTCAAATTCTTCTGCTTGTGCTATAAGCACTGTACCTGCTGGGGCATTTCTAATTTTCTATTTTCTTTGTTTTTAAATTATTTTATTTATTTACATCTCAAATGCTGTCCCCTTTAGGTCACCCTTCCCCATCTCCCTCCCCTTTGCCTCTGAGAACGTGCATCCTGGTATCCTCCTACCCTGGAGCATCAAGTCTCTACAGTATCAAGTGAATCTTTTCCCACTGAGGCCAGACAAGGCAGCTCTCTGCTACATATATGCCAGGCCCATGTATGCTACTTGGGAATTCCCAGGGGTCCAGGTTAGTTGAAAATGTTGGTGTTTTCTATGGGATTGCAATCCCCTTCAGTTCATTCATTCCTTCACCTACCCCTTCCATATCAGTAGCCTACCTCTGTCCAATGCTTGGCTGGGAGTATCTGCATCTATCTCAGTCAGCTGCTGATAGAGCCTCTCAGAGGACATCCATACCAGGCTCCTGCCTGCAAGCACATGGCATCAGTTAATAATGTCAGGGTTTGGTGCCTGTGCATGGGACGGATCCCTAATTGGGCCAGTCACTGGATGGCCTTTCTTTCAGTCTCTGCTTCATTTTTGTCACTGCATTTCCTTTAGATAGGAACAAATTTAGGTTGAAATTTTTAAGGTGAGTTGATGACCCCACTCCACCATCAGGGGCACTATCTACTGGAGGTGGGCTCTTCAGATTGCATATCCCCACTGTTGGGCATTTTGGCAAAAGTCACCCACACTGAGACCTGGGAGCCTCCCTCATCCCAGGTTTCTGGGACTTCCTAGGGATTCCCCCACCCACCACCCCAGCAGCTGCAGATTTCCATTCATTCTCCTACCAACCCAGGTCCTCCTTCCCTCTGGCTCCCATGTTGTTTCCCCTTCTGTGTGAGACTGAAACATCCTCACTTGAGCTTTCCTTGTTGTTATAACTTCTTTGAGTCTGTGGGGTGAATCATGTATATTCTGTACTTTTTGGCTAATATCCACTTATTGGTGAGTACATACTATGCATGTCCTTTTGCGTCTGGATTGCCTCACTCAGGATGATATTTTCGAGTTCCATTCATTTGACTGCAAAATTCTTGATGTCCTTGTTTTTAATAACTGTATAGTATACCATTGTGCAAATGAACATTTTCTGCATCCATTTTTCACTTGAGGGAGATCTGGATTGCTTCCTTTTCTGGCTATTATAAATAAGTCTGCTATAAACATAGTGGAGCATGTGTCCTTGTAGTATGGTGGGGCATCATTTGAGTATATGCCCAGGAGTGGTATAGCTGGGTCTTCAGGAAAACTATTTCCAATTTTCTGAGGATTTGCCAGATTAATTTCCAGAGTGGTTGTACCAGTTTGCACTCTCACTAACAGTGGAGTGTTCCCCTTCAATTTTCTTGTATCTGTTGAGGCTTGCTCTGTAACTGACTATATGGTCAAGCTTGGAGAAGGATCCATGAGGTCCTGATAGGAAGGTATATACTTTTGTGTTTGGGTGAAATAAATAGTCTATAGATGTCTGTTAGGTCCATTTGATTTGTAATGTCTGTTAGTTTTGTTTTTTCTCTGTTTATTTTTTGTCTGGATGACCTGTCAGTTGGTGAGACTAGGGTGCTGAAATCTCGCACTATTAATGTGTGGGATCTGATGTGCAATTTAAGCTTTTACAAATGTGATTAGGGCATAATTATTCAGAATTAAGATACCATTCTAGTAGATTTTTCCTTTGATGAGTCTGAAATGTCCTTTCCTGTCTCTTTTGATTAATTTTGGTTGAGTGTCCAGTTTATTAGATACTAAAATGGCTACTCCAGCTTGCTTCTTGGGTCCGTTTGCTTCAAAAACTTTTTTTCCAGCCCTTTACTCTGAGGTAGTGTCTTTATCTTTGTTGCTGAAGTCTGTTTCTTGTACGCAGCAGAATGATGAGTCCTGTTTTATGTACCCTGTATTGTTTTATTGGAAAATTTAGTCCATTGATGCTGAGAGATATTAATGACCAGTGAATATTAATGACCAGTGATTGTTAGTTCCTGTTTTTTTGTTGCAGGATGTGGTATAATGTGCGGTGTGTGTGTGTGTGTGTGTGTGTGTGTGTGTGTGTGTGATTGTGTGTGATTTTCTTTTGGGTGTTTTGTGAGATGTTTAACTCCTTGTGTTGGAGTTTCCTTCCAGTGTCATCTTTAGGGCTGGATTAATAAATAGATATTGCTTAAGTTTGGTTTTGTCATGTAATATCTTGATATCTCCATCTATGATAATTGAGAGTCTAGGCTGGCATCTGTGGTCCCTTAAGGTCTGCAAGACGTCTGTCTAGGATCTTCTGGATTTTACAGCATCTGTTGAGAAGTTGGGTGTAATTCTGATAAGTCTGCTTTTATATATATTACTTCGCCCTTTTAACTGGAGCTTTCAATATTTCTTTGTTCTGTACATTTTCTCTTTTGACTATTATGTGTCTAGATGATTTTCTTTTCTGGTTCAATCTATTTGGTGTTCTGTAGGCTTCTTATAAGAAATGTACGTGTTTATGACCATTTCTTTCTCTAGGTTAAGGAAGTTTTCTTCTATGATTTTGTTGAAGATGTTCTCTAGCCCTTTGAAGTAGAAATCTTAACTCTCTTCTATTCCTATTATTCTTAGGTTTGGTCTTTTAATTATGTCCAAAATTTCCTGGATGTTTTGGTTTAAGAATTTTTTACACTTTGCACTTTCTTTGACAGATGTACCAATATCTTCTATACCTGAGAGTCTCTCTCCCATCTCTTGTATTGTTAGTGATGCTTACATCTATATTTCCTGTTCTCTTTCCTAAGTTGACCATCTCCAGGGTTGCTTCCATTTGTGATTTCTTTATTGCTTCTATTTCCATTTTTAGCTCTTGGACCATTTTTTTTTTATTTCCTTCACCTGTTTGATTTTATTTTCCTGTATTTCTTTAAGAGATTTATTTGTTTCCTTTTTAAGGGCTTCTACCTGTTTGACTGAGTTTTTCTTTAAGGGAATTGTTTATATCCTCTCTAAGGGCCATTATCATCTTCATGAGATGGGATTTTAGGTCATAGTCTTGCTCTTCAGATATGTTAGGACATCTAGGTCTTGCTATGGGAGGAGAACTGGGTTCTGATGGTGTCATATTGCATTGGCTTCCATTGCTTATACACTTGCCTTTCTACATCTGGTTGTCTCTGGGGTTAGCTGGCCTGGATGTCTGGGATTGAAGCATGCCTCCCAGGAGGCAGGTAGAGCTCTGTGTCCTGTGGTAGAGCAGGTCTCCTGTGCCCCTAGTTAGAGCAGGCCTCTTGTGTCTCTGGTTAGAGAAGGCTTCCTGGGAGACAGGGCGGGATGTGCGGTTGGAGGATGCCGGGTGTGCTGATCCACGAGAGTGCAGGTGGAGGTGAGGAGCATAAGGGAGACTGAGCTCCAACAGTGAAGGACAGAGCCCATGTCTGGGGTTGGGGTGAGGCCTCACCAGTCTCCCTTGTTAGTGCAGACCTCCTAGAAGACAGGCAGGGCTGTGAGGTGGCCATGGGTGGGTGAGGTGCAGATCTGCCAAAAGTGAATGTGGAGACGAGGACTGGAAGGCAGATCAAATTCATATGTATCAGTGTGCACACAGGAACTCCTAATGAGAGTCTGTGTAGAATAGGAAGAAACAGCTTAAAGTTCAAAGAGTAGTATGATTCACTTCAAGTTCTCATCTTATTACCTTGCAGTAGTATGCTGATAGTCAATCTGTATGTCAAGGTCATATTATTATTCAGTGTCTACAATGCCAAACTAAGTTTTTAATCCTTAATTAAATAGGTAATGTGAAGGCATGTAGAACATTATCTGCAGAAGTAATAACATTAAGTTGACAGTATGATTTATCTGAAAATGATGTAAACAATAGATTGACCTAGAAAATTGAGAGAAGGGGTAGCCATCACATTTTTCCATATTTTTGTGTATGTCCAAGCACTCAAACCACAAAGTAACCTACATGTGATGGATATTTGAAGGAAATGCTCTAAGTAAACAAATATTTTTTTATTATTTTATTATTATTATTTTATTATTTATTTGCAACTTGATGGTGATCTCACTTTTTCTTCATGTGCTTCACCAATTTTGTTAATTTTCCGAGTTGTAGTATTTATTTACTTTACATTCTGACTGCAGGTTCTCATCCCTCCTCTCTTCCCAGTCCTTCCATCTCATCTCCTCTCTCTCTATTTACCCCTCCTCTCCTTCTTAGTAAAGGGGAGACCTAACATGGTAACATGGATATCAACCAGCCTTGCAATATCAACTTACAGTAAGATTAAGTGCATCTTTTATTGTGGCTAATCGAGGCAGCACAGTTAGAGGAAACGGGTCCAGAGTCAGGCAATGTAGTCAGAGACAGCCCCCACTATCACTTTAGGAGTCCTACATGAAGCCCAAGCTGCACAACTGTTACATACTTGCAGAGGGCCTAGGTCTGTCCCATGAATGTTCTCTGGTTGGCAGTTTCATCTCTATGAGCTGCTATGAGTCCATAATTGATTCTGTGGGTTTTCTTGTGGTATCTTTGAGGCTCCTACATTCTTTTTTTACCACTTCTACAGGATTCTCCAAACTCTACTTTATGTTTGGCTTTGGGTGATTACAACAGTTTCCATCAGTTGCTGACTGAAGCCTCTCTGATGACAGTTATTCTAGGTTGCTGTCTGCATGTATAGTAGAACATCATTAATAGTGTCGGGGTGGGCTCCTCATGGCATGGGTCTCAAGCTGGGCCAGTAATTGGTTGGCCTTTCCCTTAAATTCTGCTCCAACTTTTACCCCTGAACATCTTGTAGGCAGGTCAAAATGTGAGTCTAAGGTTTTGTGGCTGGATTGATGTCTCTATCCCTCCTTTGGAAATCTTACCTGGTTGCAGGAGACAGTCAGTTCAGGCTCCATATCCCCCATTGCTAGGTGTCATCGCTAGGGTCACCATCATTGATTTCTGGGAGATTTCAATGTCCTAAGTCTCTAGCTTGTCCTGGAGATGCCTGTCCATCCAGCTGTCTTTCTCAGTACACTTTCTCTCCATGTTCCCCCCACCTCATCACTCCTGTTCACATCCTTGTTTTTAGCATGTTTATCCTGTACTGTATAACTAATATCCATTTATAAGTGAGTACATATCGTATTTGTCTTTCTGGATATGGGTTACCTCACTCAGGATGATATTTTCTATTTCCATACATTTGCCTGCAAATTTCATGATGTCCTTGTTTTAATAGCTAAGTAGTACTCCATTGTATAAATGTACCACATTTTGAATAACATAATGCATCTTCATTTTTGAATAGATAACATTGTGCACTCCTTTCTGGATGTATTAACTTAAATGCTTATCTATTTACTACCTGCTATGGAAAAAAGATTTAATTCTGCAAATGCTCTACTTTAATTTTATTATTCTTCAATACATTATCAATGTTTTCTGTTTATTTAAATTTAAAGACTATGACCTTGAAACTATTTTTCATGTAATATCAGCATTTAGCAGTTAACCTTTACTATGCACCCTGTAAGATAAAGATATAAATTGGATTTTCCATTTCTTTCTTCCACCTTTCACCTTTCATCCTATTATATTATATTCTCAAACCTGATAGTGTTTTCCTTCCAATCTGCAGCTATATTTAAGTATTTAATTTTTATATTAGCATTGCAAGGACTAGACACCAAGAACACTATTATGGTGTTGAAAATATTCACTCAATGGAAGAAATGTTTTGTGGAGTATTATAAGTAGGATGGTGGTCACACTTGAGGATGCAGGTTATGACTGTGAGGCCAAGAACTTTTGGGAGTTGATAATATTGCTTTTTTCTATAGACACTGACTCTTGCTATAAACTCTCTAACATGTGAGTGTCACTTATTGCACCTTTATGGGCATATTGCCATGCTGGTAATTATACTGCTTCATAGGTGTCTCTGCTAGATAAGACTCACAACTGTATGTGTACATGTATGTATTGTGTATAATTTTAGCTAACTATAAAAATAATATGATTCTTTAAGGCTTTATCAAACAAGTTTCATGTTATCTGTTCCTCCTTCTCCTTCCATATCTTATCCTTTTACCCATAAGTAGGAGTAGCTACCACCACTCATCATATGTTCACGTTTTAAAATTAGTAAAAATCAAAAAGCACAGTTATAATTATAATCTTTCCCTTTGTGTTTCATTTTGAAAAAAAATCAGCTTTAAGGAATTATGCTGTCCTACTGACATGGTGGTAGGAGATTCTTTCTAAGGTCCATGACCTGACTTACTCCAGAGAACTGAGTAAATTTCCAGTACCAAGCATGATTTACATCCTGTTGAGTGGATCTTAAGTCAAATTATACAGCTGATGGTTGCCACTGGCATGTGAGTGCCTCTTATAGCACCTGCACATACATCTTGCCATGCTGGTGATTACAGTGGTTCATAGGTGCCTTTCCTGGATAGGACACACAGCTATGTGTGTGTGTGTATGTATGTATGTATGTATGTATGTATGTGTGTTTATAGTGTGTATCTATACATATATATTGTGTATAATTTAGCTAAATATAAAATAATATTCTTCTATGAGGCTTTATGGGACAATTTCTGTGTTATGTGTTCCTCCTTGTCCTATATTTCATCCGTATACCCATGAGTAAGTGTAGCCACCACTCCTCATCAAATAAATCTCTTTTTACAGCAAAGGGAGACCATAACACAAAAACGTGACTGGATAAAACACAGAGTTCAACAGATCATGAGGAGCCCTGTCCCAGTAGATAAATGTCCACCACATCCTACTCAGTGACTATTGTGGAAAAGGGGAAGGAAAAACATTTTAAGAGCCAGAATACTGGGAAATATGCTATGAGACTGTTTCTCCTAGAAATGACTGCATAAATGAAAACAGAACAATGGCAATATTAATATATGTGTTAACATGGAAGGGGGAAATTTCACAGGGTCCAAACCCTAGTTGAAGAATGATAGGCAGCTAACTGCTAGGAGAGGGAAAATTAATGTCTCCTGTGAATGAGCAACTACATTTAGTATTAATTGTCTAATGGAGAGAAGTCAACCTTAAAACCATATGGGTGTGTGTGTGTCTCACCAGGTCGTATTTATGTATATTTGTGCACACACATATAGCAGTAACAAAGAAAAAGGAGCTATTAACTTGAAAGTGTGTGAGGGACATAGACAGAGTCTGAGGGAGGGTAGTTAGGAGAGGCTGGAGGGAAGAAAGAGAGAGAGGAAAATGATGTAATTCTATTTCAATTAAAATTTTAAAATAAATGCATTTTCAGTTATTTTATTTAGTATTAGTGTATGTATAAGTGTGTGTGTGTATGTGCATGTAGTATTCATGCATGAATGTGGGTTAATGTATGTTTCAGAGGCTGAAGAAACTTGCCGCACAAACCTGCAACTTCGGTTCAGTTACCAGAACCCATATATCTTAGTTAAAGCTTCTGTCATGGTGTTAAAACAGTGTGACCAGAAGAAATGGGTTATTTCAGATTATAGTTCTATATTACAGTCTACCACTGAGGAAAGTCAGGTCAGGAACTTAAACAAGCCAGGATCTTGGAGGCAAGAACAGTTGAAGAAGCCATAGAAGAATATTGATTTCTGACTTGGTCCTCATTGCTTAACATTGTTTTACTATAGTACTCTGGACCACACACAATGAAGTGGACCCTCCTCATATCAAACAAGAAAACAAACCATGAGTTTGCTCATAGGCCTCTTTAGTGGACTATTTTTTTAACTGAAGTTCCCTCTTCCACCAGCTGTGATCTAAATATTCAAATATATAAGCCTATGGAGGAGATTATCATTCAAATTACCATTTATATACATAAATAAAGTTAAAAATCATTTTTAGAGTAGGGTGTGAGGACGCATACCTGTCATATCAAAGGTCAGAGGATCAGGACTTTAATGTCATCGTTAGCTGCATCACAAGTTTGAAGCCAACCTGAGATAAGGCCCCGTCTCATTTTTTTAAACTTTAAATCATGTATTATACTTCCTTATGTGTATTTTTATTTAGTGAATAAAATTAGCATATTTTATCATTAGAAAAATTTTGCTTACTAACTCAAACCTCAAAATTATAAAACTTCATCATGTTTATCAAATATAACTGTTTTATATGCTCCCATGAGGGAGCTGAATTGTAGATTCCCCCAAAATTTATGAGAAAATTCTAACCCCGGGTACAAAGTTAAGGATTTCAAGATGAAGTCAACCTAGATTTTGGCCTTCTAAATTCAAAGAATAATTCTGTTTTATGGGTAAAAAGGAAATAAATTTCATTTTATTTTTTAGTGCTTTCTCTTTTTTTCATTTTTTTACTAATAATTTTATTTATTTACATTTCAAATGATATACTCCTTCACAGCTACCCCTCAACAAACACCCATCCTATCCCCCCTCCGTCGTCCCCTTTGCCTCTAATAAGGGCACCCCTCCACCCACTCATCTACCCACTCATCCACTCCCTCCCCATAGCTCCAGCATCCCCATACACTGGGGTATCAAGCCTCTACAGGACCAAGGACCTCCCCTCTCATTGATGTCTGATAAGGCCATCCTCTGCTACACATGTATCTGGAGTCATGTATCCCTCCATGTATACTCTTTGGTTGGTGGTTTAGTCTCTGGGAGTTCTGTGTAGTCCAGTTACAAAGAGGAGATAGAATCTGTAGAGATCACCTCCAGCAGATAGACACGGCCCCCAGTTGAGGGATGGGGCCTATCTACCTCAAAAATATTAATCCAGAATTCCTCCTGTCAAAAGGAAATAGGGAGACAAAGTGTGGAGCAGAGACTGGAAGAAAGGTCATCCAGAGACTGCCACACCTAGGAACCCATCTCATATGCAGACACCAAACCTAGACAGTATTGCTGATGTCAAAAAGTACTAGTTGACACGAGGCTGTTTCCTGAGAGTCTCGGCCAGAGCCTGACAAATACAGAGGAAGATGCTTGCAGCCAGCCTTTGGACTGAGCATGGGGACACCAATGGAAGAGTTAGGGGAAGAACTGAAGGAAATAAATTTTATACTCAAAGAAAAATAATAAAATTCATGCAAAGACCGAGGTAGAGACTAGAGTAATGTGTATTTAAGTCAAAATTGTTAAGGTTTTTCTGGTTTCTCCAAAAATGAGAAAAGAAATAGATTCTGTTCAAAACCCTTAAGGCAGAAGTCACTTTTCTGACATCATAACTTCATCGATCTGACTTCTCTCATTTTGAGTGTGTGTGTGTGTGTGTGTGTGTGTGTATGTGTGTGTGTGTGTGTGTGTGTGTGTGTAACTAACTATTTGTGGTAATTCGTTAGAGAAATCTTAGTGAACTAACATTCTATCTATTCAAAAGTCTATACTTAAAGGTACACTTATAAGAAGGGATTATTTTATTCTCAAGTGTCCCTACATGTATGATGAACTTGAAGTTATCATACCAGGCTTTTGTTTCTTTTCTAATAGTTAAAGTACCCCAGTGATGTGGAAAATTTGTGTCTACTTGCTACCTTTCTCATCTCACTTTTCAGTAGACCTTCAGATGATGAGTCAGCATCCAGCTAGCAGCTTGTCAGAGTAACTGCCAAACGCATTTCAACTTTCCTATCCCACACCACATTTCATCATTAGCTTTCTTTCACATTGAAGTTGGTAAGGCCAATCCACAGAATAGATCTCCTCTTGTAATTTATTTTTTACTTAGAATCTTAATCAGCATATAGGGAATTGAAAAACCACTTCTATGTGGAATACTTATTACCAAGGTTAAGAGAGACTATGCTTAACATTTAATTGGCTTATAATGCTGTGAAGCTAGCTTCAAGGTCATAAAAATCTTACTTATGAGCACAAAAAGAAAATGCTAACAGCTGTTATAAAACCATCAGAGTCACATTCTCTTATTGAACAGTGTGGAATTATACAAAACATTAAATCTAATATATCTTCAAGGGTTCTTTTGATTAATCAAATTAATCCTAACTCATTCCTAGGAACAAATGGGTTGACTAAAAAGATTTAACTCTTCATTATTCTAACATTACTCTATGCACAATTCAGTCAAGTTGTATTGACAATTATCTACATATGGTTTATTTGTGTGTATATTGTAGTCTAAGTCTCCCATCAAGCAAGAATTTGATCTCTGTAGCTCAGTGTTCCATACTGAGTAAAGTCACTGGGTACTAATTAAATCCAAGTAACTGCACCACCCATTTATTGTTTCCATGTGATCCTTCTCTCCTTGTCATTATCCTATAAATGGTTTATTAATACTCAACCCACCACAATCCATTACCTATACAGACAGCAGGATTACAATATAAATACCTAAAAATGAGATAGTCTACTTTCTTGTTTAAATTCCCAAGGTTCTTCCTCTACATTTAATGTAAGATTCCAAAACAAATTATATGATCCACTTTTTGGGTACACAATTATTGCCAGTCCCATATATGCTGGTTCTTTTATGTAAAAGGCTCTTAACAGACATATTCTCACTGCTGAATCTTTTAAGTAAGAATTGAACTAATGAATCACAATCCCAAAAGGCCTCCAAGAGTGGTTTCCAACCTTGAATGGCTTAGTCTGTGTATAAAAATATCACATGCTATTATTTTTCTGTTGCAAAGTACTGACTATTTCATCCTGGATGTGACACTTGTCCCCATCACCCACACCCTAAACTTGATGATGAATTCTACGAAAGTAGGTGCTCATCACTCTATTCTTTCATCTTGAATTCTGTTGTCACCAAGTTGCTTGTTAAAAATAACTTGTGAAATTTGTCATTAAGTATAACAAGCACAATGATGCTATGAAGGCATGTGCTTCCCCAAAGTTTTATTCATTTGAGTCATGCATTCATGTTTGCTTGGAAGATGCTTTTCATACGTTGGTTGTGTGATCACTGTGCTAACTCCCTGTATTGAGTAAAAGACTTATAAAAAACCCAAGTGGTTTTAAACAGTACATATTTATCATCTCATCATTTCTGTGGACTATAGAACTGGGAATGACTTTTCTGGTCCCTGTAGCTCAAGATCCCTTTGGCTGCAATGAAAGTATTAGCCAGGGAAACATTCATTTCACGTCTCCAAAGCATAAGGAGGTACATCCAAGCACATTTTGGTTCTTGGAAGGATTCAACTGCCAATTGTACTGAGGTTTCAGTCCTTCACTATCTGCTGGCAGAAGCTTTCCTCAATTTCTTGCCATATGGACCTCCAATGGAATTTTGTTTAATCGGTATAAAAAGTGAGAGGAAGCAAGCAACCAAAAGCTAGCTTTATTTTGCAGTCTAATTATGGAAATTGCATAACTTTACTTTTATTACATTCTAATTTTCATGCCTGAGTCACTAGTTTTAGCCCACACTGAAGGGAAAAAATGTTTCTTTAGAATACTAGGAGGCAAGGATGACTGATAACTATTTTAAATACTTCTAGGCAGAGCCACATACTTTTATATTCACACAAATTGTTTATCCTATTACGAATAAGGCTGCTATGAACATAGTGGAGCATGTATCCTTGTGGTATAGTGGAGCATCTTTTGGGTATATTCCCAGAAATGGTATAGCTGGTCTTCAGATAGAACTATTTCCAATTTTCTGACAAACCTCCAGATTGATTTCTATAGTGATTGTACCAGTTTGCAATCCCACCAGCAATGGAGCAGTGCTCCTTTTTCTCCACATCCTCTCTAGCATGTGCTGTCATTTGAGGTTTTGATCTTAGCCATTCTGTATGGTGTAAGGTCGAAACTTGGGTTGTTTTGATTTGGATTTCCCTGGTCACTAAGGACTTTGAACATTTTTTAAGTGCTTCTCAGGATCCCTATGGAAGAGTTAGGGGGAGGATTGAAGGAGCTGAAGGGGATGGCAATCCCTTAGGAAGACTAACAGAATCAACTAACCTGGACCCCTAGAGGCTCCCAGAGACTGAGTCACCAACCAAAGAGCATACACAGGCTGGTCCATGGCCCCTGGCACATCTGCAGCAGAGTACTACCTTCTCTTGCTTCAGTGTGAGAGGATGAGCCTAATCCTGTATGCCCTAGGGAAGGTGATGTGGGGGGCAGAGGGGGAGGTCCATCCTCTCAGACATGAAGGGGAGGGTGATTGAGTGAAGTACTCTCAAAGTAAGACCAGGAGGGGAGGCAACGTTTGGGATGTAAATAAATGAAATAATTAATTTTTAAAAATTGTTTCTCTTATTTCTTGTTTTATGCTCACTCTTCCTGGAATTTCTGTTCTTGAGAGCTGTAACTCTGCTCATCATATTCATTTCTGTCACTTAACTCTGAGTTATTTCAGGGAAAAATCATGAGTGAAATTTTTTTTTGTTTAAGTTGAATGGAAATCCATTTTAAACAGCACCTCATGAACACATCGATAATCTATGAACATAAGAACTGTGGCTCTAGATTTAGGTACCATTAAAAGATAAATATTCATTAATTCTCTCAGGGAATACTCATTGAGCAACTGGATGTACTGAACTGCACCATTGGCAGTGCTGGCCTATGCAAACCAGTGCTGCTATACAAAACAGCAACAACATAAAGATTGCATTCATGAAACTTTAAATCTGGTGATCTAGAAGAAAATGTTGCATAGTACTGTGAGCTAAGGTAAAAGAAAGGGATATAATGTGCTTGACTTGGAGGAGGCTGGCATTTTAGCAATGGTGAACACGGAAGGTCTCATTAAGAGACTGCAACCTTAACCAAAAGACAGAAAGAAGACTAGCAACTGTCTATGGGAAATCCAACAAGTCGAACCACATGTTAAAAGAAATTCTTAGCAGATATGATGACTTGGTGTGTTTAAGAAAGTGAAAGATGTCAAATCTCTTTATAATAATTTGTTTTAATTCTTAAAAATTTTAATACAATTTCATCATTGCCTTTCTTCCAGAAAATCTGTCCTGTGTATCCCTCCCTCACCCTCTTCCAAATTCATAGCTTCTTTTTTAATTGTTGAGATACACATACACAGAGAGAGAGGGGGGAAGGGAGGGAGGGGGGGAGGGAGGGAGGGAGAGAAGAGGAGAGAGAGAGAGAGAGAGAGAGGAGAGAGAGAGAGAAAGAATTTGGGGCT
>JAJTUV010004882.1:0-13982 GCA_021653895.1 Mastomys natalensis
GGCTTCTCACTGAAGGTCTCTGAAGAACAGCTGCCATCCTCTGTACCAGCCCATATGTCCCAGAAGGCGTGGTGCACATTCCTCAGGTCCAGAACCTGAAGTTTTCCCCTGCTGAGGATGAAACATGTCAAGTGTCCGCAGATATGACAAGACCCTCAGTCAGATTGCACTACATGACTCTAATCTTCTCTGCCAAGTTGTATGTTTTTGAAACAGCAAGAGTGCATTGTGCACACATACATGCTGCAGAAGCTTTCCCTGAGCTGCATGTGTAGACCTAACCACTTTCCTTCTGCTAAGGTACTCTTTATTTCTTTTAAGTCCCATTATTTGTGGTGTGGGAATGCCAGGGATAGCCTCATTCTACTGTGAGGCTACCTCTACTCTAAGCCCTAATCCACAGACAACTTTCTCAGTCCAAGCAAACAATAGCTTTCAAGGCTCCTGCTTTGCTGTCTGATGATCCCATCAGAAGCCACTCTCCCTCACTCCACAATGTCTACTGTGTTTCCCAATCCTCCCTTCTACAGTACTTGGTTATTACTCACCTGGGCTGAAACTTTCTTGTCAATCGCATGTCTACTCCATCTAGCACAGCCTGCAACTTTTCCAGGTCAGGTGTCTTCATCAATGCTCCCACAGGGAGACAGGGGAAAGGCCAGGCTGGCACCATTGCCTTTACAAGCCTGGTGTGTCTTCCAGTGAAGGCATCTTTGAATACTGCTGGGAAAAGTCCAGGGGCCAGCTCCTTCAGAGAGGACATGGCCAAAGTCTCATCTCTCAGCAGACTCTGCCTTGCCATCTTCTGGAGTGTGGGTGGATTCTGAAGACTCATCCTCTAATGTCTCCAGCCAGAAATCTCCTGGGGAAGGTGTCAGAAAAGAATATACTTTCAAGACAATGTTGATAAAACTTCCTCACCATCACATTGACCACTAAGCTTCTGAGTTACCGCTCTGATAGTCATGGAGAAATCCATTTACCTATCCACCCTAAACTAGTGATGTAAAGCAGACTCCCACAATGGTAACATGGGGGTCTGATTATCAACCAAATGGACACATAATTATCAGATCAAAATGCTTTATGTATGACCCTTTCTCAAAAACAAAATAAAACAAACAGTATTCAAACCAAACCAAAGGTCCAAACAAACAAACAAAACAAACAAAAGTCCTTGTGATATGGGTCAATATTGATTCCCAGAAAGCAGAATGACTTCCTTGTATGTCTCCAATTTTTACGGTTTCTGGTTCTGGGAAACAGAACATACCAACAGAGCAAAGCTATGTGGAAAAGAGGCAAGGCAAAGCCTAAGGTAATACATAGGAGAAACTCACAAGTGTCATTTCATCTATTGGAAGTTGAAGGAGATCATAGATACATGGTCTCCACATCTACAGTGTGAGCCACAGTCTCACAAAAATAAATAAAACCCATCATTTTAATGAAGGGAAACCTGAGAGAACATGTTAGTCAGAATGATCTGATTTCCACCCTACCCAGAGCCACATGGCCAGTTCTAGGAGAGTTTGAACAAAATACAAAATCCTTGTCTCAAGAAAAAAATATCAGGCACACTATTGAACTAAACAAGCTATCACAGAAATATAACAGAGATTAGGCTACAACTTCATTTGGAATGAAACCCCAGGTCTTCCATAAGTTCCTCTAAAGGAGCCTAAAGTTCTGTACCTCAAACTGCATGACCCAAGGAAAAATCATTACATACCTGTTTTGAGCAGTGCAGCGAGTTCTCCAAGTTCCAGCTGAACCAGGCAGTTATCCAGGTTGCAGGTCTCTGAATGTGCTCTCTGGTTCCACAGAAGCCTTTATATACCTCTGTGCTCACCCCTCCCTATTTTAGCCACACCCTCCAAACCCTCCCTGGAATTGGATTTCCTGGTTTAACTCCACCCTTTAAATTCTAGACCAAACATCCAATCATTTCTTTGATTGAATCAGAAGGACTTGTGATCAAATATTCCCCATCATCACCATCCCAACACCCCCAAAATTTTTTGGATAACTACAAACATTCCACTTGTGAATTAACCATAAAACACCAAGTTTGTTGTTTTGTTTCATCATTTGCTTAAGGTTTACTTAGTTTTGAATTTGTCCCAGCAACTGTGTCATGCTCTGAAACCAAGGTGGTTTTACAAGTCAAAGTTCTAGCAATTCTCTTGACTCAGAATCTTTTTGACTGCTAGGATTACTATTGTGAATAGCCATATCTGGATGGGTTTTACTTTTGGGACCAGAGACACTCCCAGTATGTTTCATCTCATGGTTTATTCTGTTGCTGATTAGAGACTTAACATAATTCGAAGATATTCTTTTTCACTGTATTCTGTACAGAATACCGAGTCAGAGATTGGAATATGTACTGGAGGTCAAGGTCTGAAGTGGATGTTCTGTCAATAAACTGCAGCATCAGGCACTCGAAAGGTGCGACAGGAGCATGACTTGATTCCATTACTATTGTAGCTAGGATTGTGAGAGTGTGCTCAATTGTCAGGGAGCTGCCCAGCATACAGGGAGTCCTCTCTTCATCTCTTTATGCAGCAGACATGATGGGGCAGGCTGGTAAGCTCAACATTGGAAGTTGGAGGTAGGTGGCTCAGTTCAAGGTCATGTTCAGCCAATTTGTAAGCTGAAGAATAGCCTGAGCCCTACAAGACCGACTTTATAAATGGACCAAAGCAAACATAAAAAGGAGGGTCTCAGGGAGATGCTGCCCTTGGCTCCTCAGGAAACGGAGACTATGTCAGGTAGGATCAACAACCTTCCTCCAGCCAATGAAATCTGGAGTGGAACTTCAGCTGGAGAGTTGGTTTAGATAGAATGAATTTTGAAGTAAAACCAAATGATTCTTTAGATTTCATTTCATTGATATTGGTTGTCATGTCTCCCTTTTTATTTCTGATTTTGTTAATTTGGATACTGTCTCAGTGCCATTTAGTTAGTTTGGCTAAAGATTTATCTATCTTGTTGATCTTCTCAAAAAACCAACTCTTGTTTTTATCGATTCTTTGTACTATTTATTTCTAATTGTTTGAGTTCAGCCCTGAGTTTAATTCTTAACTATTGTCTACTCCTTCCTTAAGGAAGACAAGGTCAAGTCCTCTCCTGTTTTGAAACACCACCTCAGAAAGAGAAGCACTTTGAGCCCAAATACATGACTCTTGACAAGCATTTGCTTCCTTGAGTCCTTCCTCTCTCTCGCCCATTCTTCTCAAGTTGCGGTCCTCCTCGAGTCATCACGAATTACTAAGGACCTGCGGGTCTGGTCAAGACTCTTTAGCAGCAATTTAACATTACCCATATTACAAGGGTTCCTTATAATTGTCAAGGACAAGAGACTGTGGACTAGGCCCATGGAACTTTAAAACAATATGTTCATAAAATAAAAATGCGGAGATATACCTCTATAAACCACAAACATATTTAAATAGTATTCTTTTTATTTTTAACTTTAAAATTGTTTTTTTTTTTTTTTTTTAATTTGGATCCCAAGGAACTTTCTGCTGAATGTCTGTGGCACTCTATAACTAGGTATACTTATGCATAAGTGAAAGGGAAAGATCCACTTACTGGCATAAGGCATGATCTCCATCAGGTATTAATATGGGAAAGAGGGTATGTTTGTGTTTTTTCTGCAGGATGCTGAAGGAGCATGGTGGTTGAGATATGGGTGAGACATGCTGATGCCAGGACAAAGAATGATGCTGATCTGTGAGCTTGCTGAGTGCCCCGACAATGGTGACTGGGAAGCCATATTGGACATAAGTTCTCGACCCACCATTGCTTACCTATATCCCTGAAGGGACAAGCTGCCTTGCCTCAAGTTCTTAGACCTTGTGGAACAGAGAATCAAAAAGAGAAGTTGTAATGCCTCTTGTATTGTTATGAAATGTGTCCAGTTATTCAGACTCAATCATGGACTGGTCTAGAAATACATCCAATATTGGAAATAACAGTCTTCACTTGGAAGTCCAGTTCTGGACATTTACAGAGACATATATGGAAACTAGCTGCAGTTATGTATGATGTTATGTTAGCAAGAGATAAAGTTGGGGCAGGATCTGGATTTCAAACAGGTGTTAGCATATGTATTAAGGCTCCTTTAATTGTCAAGTTAAAAATACTTTTGTTTCTTCTACAGTATTTAATGTAAGTTGCATTGATTGTAGACCTTCTAATTGTGTTTGTGTTTTGAAATACAGCATGTCAGTTATGGAAGTCTATCAACCAGGTTTGTTTCAGTGCCCTGAGTATCACAGAACCTTGGTATTCTAAAAATAGCTTGCAAGTACTGCAAGAAATGAGTCAGGCTTTAAGTAGAAGCAAGAGGGTAGTGGGCTTGATTATTGTTGGTATAACAGCTTTAATTATATTAATTGCTAGCACCACTGCTTCTGCAATTGCTGTGACACAAGAAGTTAAGACAGCTACTTTTGTTAATCATTTAGCAAAAAAATCTTACTAATGTGTTGAATATACCAGAGGATTTACATAGGCACTTGGAAGAATAGATTGATGCTCTTTATCCTATTCAAATTACTGGAAGGAGGTTCACAATTTAAGGGTAAGGAGCCATCTTGAGTGTTATGCCAAATACCATTGGATTCATGTTAGTTGTACAGTTTACAGTGGTAGTCATTATAATTAGGAAGAAGTTTAATGACACATGCAGTGTATTTGGCATAATTCTGACACCTCTCAGGATGTTTAACAATACATAGGGAGCTAATGAATTTCAAGAATGCTTATCTGCTGAGCATTGATGCTGAAGATACTGCAGATACTGCAGATAAAATTACCCATGGCCTGAGGTCAGTATTTCTATTTTGGTCAAGCTTCAAAAATGGCATATATAGCTTGATCATACTAGCCCTTTTTGTCCTGGGAATACTTTTATTCCTGCCCATTGTGTTAAAGCTTTTCTTCAACAACATCAACATTTTGCCAGCCAAGTACATGGTTTGAACTTGAAAATGGACCCCCAGACAGAGTTATTAAATTAACAAGCTGGCAAGCCAAGGACGGGTAAGATTCTGCACAGAGCCATACCAACATAAGACATAAGTGCATTGCTTTTGATAATGTATATTCCATGGTGAGTATGAAAGGCATTCTTGTCCGAATGACCTAAGACAGACTCAGTCTTAAATAATGAAATAAAAAGGGGGAGAGGCACAGAATTTTTGGAGCTGCTTGGCAAGAATCTGACTGGACCAAGGACAAGGAAATGGGTACTTGGCAGGAATATGACACTGGCCAATGACAAGAAAGTAGGCTTTAGACAGGAATTGGACTTTAGGCTAGACCAAAGAAGTAATTTCAGGTAGGAATCTAAATCCTAGGCTAGAACAAAGAAGAAATCTCAGGCAGGAACCTAAATATTAGGCTAAAACAAAGAAGTAATTTCAGACAGGAATCAAGATTTTAGGATAGAACAAGGAAGTAGGCTTCAGAAATGAAAATGACCTTGGGCTAGGACAGGGAAATAGGCTCAGAAACTTTGGTCATCTGTTAAGCCCTTAGAAACAGTGACCACAGAAGTGTTCACCACATAATTGGGTTTAATGCCTTGCTTTTTCTTTGACTATTTTTGTTTATTGTATTGCTTGTCCCTTGACTATTGCATCTATTGTATTGCTAGGCCCTCAACCTAGAACTGACCTTAATACATACATGTAATCAAAATGGTATAAAAGCATAAAGGAGAGGGGGTGAGATAGGAGTTTCTAGGGAGGGTAAATGGGGAAATGGGATGACATCTGTATTGTAAATAAATAAAATATCCAATAAAAAATAAAAAAATAAAAAATAATAAAAATGTTCAACATTTCAAATCATCAGAGAAATGTACATCACAATGACTCTGAGATTCCACCTTACACACATCAAAATGGCTAAAGTCACAACCTCAAATGACAGCTCATGTTGGGGACATTATAGAACATGGGGAACACTTCTCCATTGCTGATGAGAGTGGAAACTTGTGAAATCAATCTGGAAGTTTCTTAGAAATTTGAGAATCGTTCTACCTTCTAGACCCAGCTTGACCACTATCATACATATAACCCAGGAGGACCCACACTACCAAAAAGACACTTGCTCAACTATGTTTATAGCAGGTATGCCTCAACTGAAGACACCAGGCCTGCTAAAACACAGCAGAACTAATGCAAATATGAACTTAGAGACTGAAGCAGTGTGCACAGGGCCTGCACAGGTTTGTACCACATGACATGACAGTGTTCAGAGAAGTAGACACACGTTCCCATTCCTGACCTAGAAGCTATCTCCAATCCATAAAGACTTGCAAATGAAAAACTACCCCTGTTAAATGGAGTCCCACAATTAAGGGGAGGCTAAGTAACCAACATTAGGTGCCAACACAAAACAAACTTGAAGGCATTTTGGCAGCTCTGTGTGTCAGAATGTTTTGTCATGCCCTTTTCTTTATTTATTTTGCTTTGCTTTTAGATTACTGGTTCTTTGATTTAGCTACTGATTTCTTGTCTTCCTGGATTCTGGTATCATAGAATGTGCTCTGTATTTCTAAGGTGGTTTCTTTTTTGTGGTTGTTTTCACTTTGTTTGCTGTGGGTTTTTGTTTGGGGGAGAGGTGGCTCTGTTTTTTTCTGTTAGTTTATGTGTTTTTTCTTGGTCCATCCTGTGTGTTTTTCTTTTGTTTTTCTTTCGATTTCTTTTTGTTTGCTCATTTGTTTATTTCTGTGCTTATTTTTCAGGACAAGTTCTCACTGTAAATCAGACTGTTCTATAACTCACTTGGCAGACCAGGCTGGAGGTCTTCCTGCCACTTTCTCCCAAGTGCTTGGATTACACTTGTGTACCATCACACGTAGCTCTGTCTTAGGATTCTTTAGGTGCTCTTTCTTTCTTTTCCTTCCTTCCTTCCTTCCTTCTTTCCTTCCTTCCTTCCTTCCTTCCTTCCTTCCTTCCTTTTTTGTTTTTTGTTTTTCAAGACAGGGTTTCTCTGTGCAGCCCTGGTTGTCCTGGAAGTCACTCTGTAGCCCTAGACAAGGATGGCCTCGAACTCAGAAATCTGCCTGCCTCTGCCTCCCACGTGCTGGGATTAAAGGCATGCACCACCACTGCCCAGAATTTTGTTTTAAAGATGTATTTATTTATTCATTTAATGTATACGAGTACACCATTGTGCTCTTCAAACACACCAGAAGGGAGCATCAGATCCCATTGCAGATGGTCAGATGATTGTGAGCCAGCATGTTGGTTGCTGGGAATTGAACTCAGGACATCTGGAAGAACAGTCACTGGTCTTAACCAAGGAGTCATCTCTCCAGCCTGGCTGTTTCTTTCCTTAGGAGAGACACAAATGGTGTGGATTGAGATGGAAGAGAAGGTTGGGATGATCTCAGAGGAACTGAGGGAGGAGAAGCCAAAATCACAACATACTGTATGAAAAAATTACTTTTAAATAAAGGAAAAGCAAAGAAAGAGGGCTGGAGATGTGACTGAGCAGTTAAGAGTGCTGGCTACTAAAACAGACAACTCAGGTACATTTCCCAACATTCATATGGCAGCTCCTGTGTGCTGTCTCCCCAGGGCTCTTAACTGCTGAACCATCTCTTCAGCCAGTATTAGGTAAACATGAAGAAGGGTCAGCTTGGCACATTGTCTACAGATGATACCACCAAAATAGGAGCTAGACAGGCTGAAAGCTAGTACTACACAAGAAGTTAGAGATGGGGAGTTCTTTAGTTTCTGTGTAGCCTGGGTTATAGATGGAAACTATTTCACCTAGGCAGCCATAAAGAATCGGTGGTGGGGTTCAATACAAGGATCAGGCAAGGATCTCAATATCCAGACGTGATAAATGAGATAGTAAAATTCTAGATGCTCTGAAGTTGGGAGCTGTAATATCCTGGATTATGAGGGAGCCAGCAACATGAAGAAGGCCAGTGCCTCCTTACAGTGATCCCTGGTCTTAAGCAGGAAACCTGCTTCTGCAGTTTCCCACTGCTAGAGCAGATATACCCTCCTCTTCCCTGTTTCCCAGCCTAGATAGCCTAGATGCCTGCAGCCTTTCAGAGAGGGCAAAAGGAGAGGTCCCAGCCTGGCTCCAGGATATTGCAATTCCCCTTTTCATAGTGGCACTCCCTTCCCCCTAAAGATCACCCCCCAGGGAGCTGCAGAGGCTGGCTTTGGGAACAAACAACAACATATGTCAGCCTCTGTGTCACTGAGGCTGGCATTTACCTGGTAATTAACATTTCTCCAGTTCAGTTGGCTCCTGTCCTTGAGACAAACAAGGACCAAATAGCCTCCAAGAGATAAGTGTTCCACTCTTGGGCCGTGAGACAAAGGCAGTTAAGTGTTCCTAGACAGCTGTGGCTAGTTTGTACAAACACACTAGATCCTGATAGCACCACAAAGTTACTCCCCAGGTGAGAAGAGTCTCCCCTCCCAGCTGCATGATTCTGCCCAGCTGTCTGAACAAAAGACATGAGGTTTGAAGGAAGGCTTCCCCGTATCACCTTCCCTGCCATGTAACCCAAAGCTCAAGGATCCCTGCTTATGCATATCTGTGTATAAAAACTCAAAGCCCTTGGACAGGAGCATCACATTCCTAACCTGTGCAGTGGGAAGGGTTTGCAACTGGGGTGTCTCTTGAATAAAGGCTCTCCATGTAATCATAGTGGACTTGCACTTTCTAAAATTTTCCTGGGTTCCTGAGAAATGGGCCTATCAAAGAATAGGATGTTCCCAAGCCTGAAGTGGTTTCCTTCATTACACCTGAGGTCCCCATTACTGAAGTCAGGCTTGGCAGTGAGTGCCATTCCCCTCGGAGCCATCTCTCTGGCTCAAAATCTCTCTTAAGGTTTTTATTTAGAAATTTTGTTTGTTTTGTGTTTTGAGGTTTTTTTGTTTGTTTGCTTGGTTTCTTGTTATTGTTGTTTTTGTATTTTGGTATTTTTTTTGTTGTTTGATTTTTTGAAGGGTTTGTCTGTTTAACAGCTCTCAATTTTCCTGTACTCCCACCATACACCAGACTGACCTTGACCTCAGAGGTCCAGTTGCTTCTACCACCCTAATGCTAGGTTTAAGGTTTATATTTGCACCACAGGATAAACATTACTTTTTTGGTGTCTTTGCTTGTTATTTTATTTTTAGACTGGGTATCTTTGTTTAAAAGCTTTGGAACACTCTGGCCCAGACCTCAGAGATCCCCCTGCCTCTATTTCCTCAGTGCTGAGATTAACATCTTTTGCCATCATGCACAGCTCCGGTTTAATTTTAAGAAAGAGCCTCACTCCATAGGCTTCACTGCTTGGGAATTAGTTATTTAGATAACGCTAGTCCTGAACATGCTGAACTGGTCAACCTTCCATTTCTGAGTGAAGGGAATAAATGTGTGTACCACAACTCTCAATATAGAACTATGTTTTAAGAAGAGTTATTCGATGTGTAGGGGTGTTTTGCCTATAAATATAAAAGTGCAGCCCTCACATTCCTGGTGCCCAAGAAAGTCAGAAGAGAGTTTCAGATTTGCTGGAACTGGAGTCTCAGATCATTTCCAGCCGTCATGTAGGTGATTGGAAGAGAAGATTGACAGGTGCTCCTTCTTGCTAGGCCAACTATTGAGCCAAAGCCCTACTCCAGATTTCATTGCCTTGAGGGAGGCTGTTAGGCTGATCCTACCCCACATACTCTCTGTTTCCTGGGGAGCCAAGGGCAGCATCTCCCTGAGACCTTTCTTTTTATGTTTGCTTTGGTCCATTATAAAGTCGGTCTTGTAGGGCTCAGGCTATTCTTCAGCTTACCATTTGGCTGAACATGACCTTGAACTGAGCCACCTACCACCAACCTCCAATGTTGAGCTTACCAACCTGCCCCATCATGTCTGCTGCATAAAGAGATGAAGAGAGGACTCCCTGTATGCTGGGCAGCTCCTGACAATTGAGTACACTCTCACAATCCTAGCTACAATAGTAATGGAATCAAGCCATGCTCCTGTCGCACCTTTCCAGTGCCTGGTGCTGCAGTTTATTGACAGAACCCAATTCATGTTAATCTCCTAATCAGCACAGAATAAACCTATGAAATCGTAGGATCTGTCAATTGTCCCAAAAAAAACTCTTATTTTATTCTATTCACAATAATAATCCATATGCAGTCAAAAGATTCTGATCAAGAAAATTGCTCAAAATTTGACTATTTAAAATTCTTCTGCAGTCAAGAAAGATTCGATCAAGAGAATTCTAAACTGACTGTAAAACAACCTTGGTTTCAGAGCATAACGGAAAATTGAAAACTTAGTTAATTACAATGAAATGTTGAAACAAAAAAACTTGTTGGGTTTTTGGTGTACAAGGGTGAATTTTTGATCAAAAAATTTTGGGGGTTGGGATGGTGATGATGGGGTAAATTTCAAATCCTTAGATTAACCAGGAAAATCATGATTTTGAGGGAGAATTAAAGGGTGGTTTTAAACCAGGAAATCAATTGGGAGGGTTTGGAGGGTTGGCTAAAATAGGGAGGGTGAGACAGAGTTATAAAGGTCACCTGGAAACCCAGGTTCACAGAACTGCAACGAACTGCTGGTTCAGCTGGAACTGGAGAATCTTCCTTGCTCAATACAGGTTTGTAATGATTTTTCCTTGGGTCATGCAGTTTGAGGGTAAGAACTTTAGGCTCCTTTAGAGGAACTTATGGAAGATCCTGGGGTTTCATTCCAAATGAAGTTGTAGCCTAAGCTCTGTTATATTTCTGTGATAGCTTTGTTTAGTTCAATAGTGTGCCTGATATTTTTTTCTTGAGACAAGGATTTTGTATTTTGTTCAAACTCTCCTAGAATGGCCATGTGGCTCTGGGTAGGGTGGAAATCAGATCATTCTGACTAACATGTTCTCTCAGGTTTCCCTTCATTAAAATGATGGGTTTTAATTTATTTTTGTGAGACCCTGGCTCACACTGTAGATGTGGAGACCATGTATCTATGATCTCCTTCAACTTCCAATAGATGAAATGACACTTGTGAGTTTCTCCTATGTATTGCCTTAGGCTTTTCTTTGCCTCTTTTCCACATAGGTTTTGCTCTGTTGGTATGTTCTGTTTCCAGAACCAGAAAACCCTAAAAATTGTAGACATACAATGAATTCTGCTTTCTGGGAATCAATATTGACCCATATCACAAGGATTTTTTGTTTGTTTTGTTTTTTGTTTGGTCCTTTGGTTTGGTTTGAGTACTGTTTGTTTTATTTTGTTTTTGAGAAAGGGTCATACATGAAGCATTTTGATCTGATAATTATGTGTCCATTTGGTTGATAGTCAGACCCCCATGTTACCATTGTGGGAGTCTGCTTTACATCACTAGTTTAGGGTGGGTGGGTAAATTGATTTCTCCATGACTACAGAGCAGTAACTCAGAAGCTTAGTGGTCAATGTGATGGTGAGGAAGTTTTATCAACATTGTCTTGAAAGTATATTCTTTTCTGACACCTTCCCCAGGAGATTTCTGACTGGAGATATTAGAGGATGAGTCTTCAGAATCCACCCACATCCAGAAGATGGCAAGGCAGAGTCTGCTGAGAGATGAGGCTTTGGCCATGTCCTCTCTGAAGAAGCTGGCCCCTGGGCTTTTCCCAGCACTATTCAAAGATGCCTTCACTGGAAGACACACCAGGCTTGTAAAGGCAATGGTGCCAGCCTGGCCTTTGCCCATGTCTCCCTGTGGGAGCATTGATGAAGACACCTGACCTGGAAATGTTGCAGGCTGTGCTAGATGGAGTAGACATGCGACTGACCAGAAAGTTTCAGCCCAGGTGAGTAATAACAGTACTGTAGAGGAATTGGAAACCAGAGTACTGTAGAAGGGGAGCATTGGGAAACAGAAGTGGCTCTTGGGTAGAACCATAGTTGTTGTATAGGGCTTGAGTAGAGTGCAGGAAGAGTGGCCCCCTATCTTCCTTTGGTTTTTGGCCTATTCTTTTGTATTCAAAAATTTGGTTTTCTCCCCGTGGGGGGGTTAGGACCTGCCTGGAAAAATTCACTTGTTAAGGACCGGTGGCTGACCAGAAATTTCCGCCTTGGTCCAAGTCTTGGGATTAAAAAGAGGTTGGGGAGGAGGTGGCTTCTGTGGGATTCAACAGCAAGCAGGAGCCTTGAAACTTGTTTGCTTGGACTAAGCACAGGGTTTTTGTGGATTAGGGCTTAGAGTAAAAGGGGGCCTCACAGTGAATGAGGCTATCCCTGGCTTTCCCCACCACAAATAAAGGGACTTAAAAGAAAATAAGGGGTACCTTAGGAGAAGGAAGTGGTTAGGTCTAAAATGCAGGCTCAGGGAAAGCTTCTGAGCATGTATGTGTGCACAATGAACTCTTGCTGTTTCAAAAACTTACAACTTGGCAGAGAAGTTTAGAGTTTATGTAGTGCAATTCTGAGGGTTTTTCATATTGCGGGACATTGACATGTTTCATCCTCAGCAGGGGAAAACTTCAGGTTCTGGACCTGGGAATGTGGCCCCCAGCCTTCTGGGACATATGGGCTGGTACGAGGATGGCGCTGTTCTTCAGAGACCTTCAGTGAGAAGCCAATATTGAAGGTCCCTCCAAGATATGGGCTGGGGGAGGAAGCTGAAGGTGGTAGTGACCTATGCCTCAGGCCCCCGAATTGATGAAACACAAGCCCTGCTTCTTGAAGTGGGCCCGCAAAGAAAAGGCTCCCTTTCATTTGTTTCTTTCGAAAGATGACGATCTGGGCATGCCTGTGGACTTTATCAGGAGTATTGAATTCTTTCATCCAGAGCACATTGAGGAATTGGAACTTAACCCCTGAGTGGAATGTGTTCAAGCTGGTCAATTTGCTCCTGCTTGGGGGCAGTTGAAAAAATCTTAGAAAACTCCCCCGGGACCCTTTATAAAAAAGCTTCAAGAATTGCCAATAGTCAGGAGACAGAGAAGACAAGTGTTCAGGAGTTCATTTTCTGTTTCCCATTCAATTGGCCCCCAGCATCTCTCCTTTAGTGGCGTCCCTTTCCACAGACCATACGAATCAGGTCTTCAGGTAAAACAAAAAATGGAGGGCTGGGGTCACCTAGCCGAGCAAACTTCCTATTTTCCCTTTTAAGGTATCAGGGTTTTTTACCGAATCCCCCCTTTTGTCACCCCGGAACCAAAAAATTTTTGGGAAGTCTAAAATAGGGAAGTTATATGTGGTGATTCAAAATTTTTAAATGAGCATCCTGAAGAAGGACTGAAAATGAAAGGAGAGGTCAGACCGTCAAGGGGTCAATTCGTGAATTATGGCCACCAATGACCAAAAAAAGGGGGGCAGAAATTAAGATTAGATTTGAGTTTGGGGGACTCGCAACAAGTGAGGAGGTAGCCTTGTTTAAATTGTGGAAACAGTTTTTATTCCCCCTACTATCCCATTTGTAAAGGTTTTTTAGCCAGTAGGGCTGGTGCATGGGACAAGGGGAGGTTTTGGGCCCGGGGAAAAGTTGGGGAGTGACTGTGCGAGGCTAGGTAAAGAACGACACCTTTTGTAAGGTAAAGTAATTTCCCCGGTCCTGTCAGGCTCTCTTAGCATGGAAAAATTTTTTGTGTATTTAAGGTTTTTGGGGGCCTGGTTTTTTTCTTGGGATAAGGGGGGGCAGATCAACTGTGGTTTGCTTGATAGGCTGATTCAAAAAGGAAAAATATCAGATAAAAACTTTTTTTCCCCTTGACCACCCCCTGAGTTGGGGGGACCCGGGGCCCCTTTTACAAAAAGTGAAAAACCCCCCCTCTCCCTCATTTGCCCGATTAACCCCCTGGTCTCCTCTTCCCTAGGTGCCCGATGAACCCCTTGGGGGAACCCCCTCCATCACTCACTTCAAAATTTTTACAATCAGACTTGGATTCTTTGCTATTGTCAGGGCCTCTTTTAGCTAAACTTTTGGGGAAGGGGAGGTGTGGCCGGGCTTTATTTTGGGTTTTGGTCTTA
>JAJTUV010004884.1:0-37833 GCA_021653895.1 Mastomys natalensis
CCTTTTCCCTCTCTCCCTCTCTCCTCCTCTTTTCTCCTCCCCCTCCTCCTCTTCCTGGTCCTCCTTCTCTTCCTTCTTTCCTTCTCCTTCTCTCTCTTTCTGCACAATTGCTCTTTCTCTTTCCTCTGCCCCCTCACCATGGCTACTGCCCTGACTTCAATCCTTGAATCTAGTGAACTCACCCAAAAGAAGCTTTCCAATACATTTTCCTTCAATATAAATTAATTGGCTTCAATTAGCACATTGCACTAGCAGATAAATAAACTATCAATAAATACTTGCGTAATTGCTATTCATGTCTCTGATAAATGATTAAATTAAAAGATTCTTCTAAAATATATAAAGATTTGAGAATATAGAAACTTAAACTCTGAGGGTCTCAAAAACAAATATATATATATATATATGATTGATATATATGATATATATATATACACATACACACACTCACACAATTTCAGATTTCTTTCCCCTCCTATGCTATTGTTATTACATGCTATGTTATTACTCTGAGATTTTGGATGTTTAAATTTTGATAGAGTAAGACTGCCTAATTGTCAGTTAGCTCAGAATTCTGAGTTTTCTTTGGTTATCTTCTATATAAAGACTTAAAGATGCTTTTCATTAGGCTTAATCATCTCTGTCCAACCTTTATACCTAGCTCTTGGAACAGAAAACAAACAAAACAAAACAAAACAAAACAAAAACATACCTTTTAACCTAAAGCTATAGTTTTTGCTAAGACTCAAAGGCGTGAGTCTGCTCTTGCTGTCATACAGACGCCTGTTAACTGCTTTTTTCTAAAATATGAATTTTAATATGGTAGTGTTAATATACCTTCATTTGTGAGCTAAACTTTCATATAAACTTCAGGGAATCAAAGACATTGCAAGACTTTGATCTACATGCCATATGTCAAATGATTGCAGATAAGTACATCTGAAGTTTCTGTACCAGTCTGTCCCTTTTAATGATATTCCTGCCCTGGGGGATTCCTTACCTTCTCCAATTTCTAGGAAATTTTACCTTCTGCCCCTAGTCTATATTATCTCAGCAGATTTTCACTTAGCTGGTAAACTTCATCCAGGGATTACCTGAGGACTGCAAATTGCTGAGCTCTGGACCTGCTGAAAGCTGATGTAAGCCAGATCAGCTGTTTTAATTGTTTCTTATCCCTTCAACTGGATCAGCTAATCAGATGCTTCTGATAAATGCCTGCTTGCCCAACCTTTGACTAGACTTTCAGCCTTCCTGGGTCCTCATGATGCTCTAGTTTCAAGTAGTTCTAGAGGAGAAGTTGTCTCTAGAGAAGAGCCCCTAGTAGGCTGAAATGCTCCCTGGCATAAGAGGCAAAATGGCTACCTACAATGCCAATTGGCATACCAGGAAAGTGTGCTCAGACTTATCAACAGGTAGATTAATTAACTAAAATATTCCTACAGTATGATAGGACACCTGGACTGCTTTACACAGAACAAAGAGATATTATATAGCTTTTAAAAAATTATTATTTCTTTACAAACCATTCAGGATGGTAAGTCAGAGAAACATTACAGAAGGAGACCCAAGATAAAATAAATGACAGGTGCCCCTTCCATTTCTCCTAGATAGTAACTCTGATAATTACTAGATCCAAAAATTAACAAATACCCATCATAGGGTTAAAGATTTGACCTGATATGCAACTCCAGCAGGAAAATTTAATGCCCAAAATTAACCTGTAAGCCCCACCTGCCCAAGAACCAGGTAACTTCCTGGAATGCAGAAAAGTGTAGTTCTTGGGAAAATAACAAAGCCACATGTGAAAGTATAGCCTCCTATAGGCTTCTAAGCCCTTGTGACACATAGTTCCAAGTTATCCTCACAGGGAAATTCCAGAGAATGGTCCTGCCTAAAGTGTATCCCTTGGTCACTATTTAATATTTAATAAAGTTTGCTTTAACTTTGGCTCAAAACAGTAGAGGTGGTTTTTCTGCTGAATCTCAGGATTAACAGTTCTCCCTTTCTATGTAAGGAGCTGAAGTAAAAGTGTTTTGTTGTTGTTGTTTTGTTGTGTGTCTTCGTCCCAGGCTGCTTTCTAGCATGTGACTTGGAGGTCACAGTTTGCCTCAAGTCAGGTCTGGCTAGCCTTCCTCAAGACAAGATTAAAAGAGCTAAAATAAAAGCAGGAGCAGAAAAAGGAGATTTATTCCTACTGGGAAATAGGACAATGAGATCCAGAAAGCCCCTCAAGTTGTGATCGCCAATTACTGAGAGAGAGAGAGAGAGACAGACAGACAGACACCTGAAGTGAGCTCGCAGGCCCAATTTAAAGTACATTAGGGGAATCCTGGGGGTAGGTGGGTTTGTCTTACTCTATCTCTAAGGACATTCCATTACCCCAGGCATAGAGGCTAGCTGGAAACTGTTGCTGACCCATTGTCCTTGCCTTCAGGCTGGGTGGTGGGGCAGTTTCTGACTAGTTGCCTGAAGCCTAGGTTTTTAGGCTTAATTCCTGAACTGCCAATCTGACGCTTGTCACAAAGTCAGCCTGTCTCATCAACGTTTATCTTTGAAGTCTTGAATTAAGATAAAAGTTTAAATAGAGGACCAAGGCTATGCATGTTGAAGCAATCTTGATGAAGTTACAGTTAAGTCACAGTGACTCAACGTTCTCTGGAGTTTCACGTCTCACATCCTGTAAGGAGTTTAGACCAGTTGCTAGAATTGTTTTAAATTCCTTTCGGAAAGTCATGTTCCCTCTGTAGCTGGTGCTATTTCCTTCTCCCAGCATGAGATTCTGCCATCCTTAGGGCCCCATTCTTTTAAGTCTGATAATCAGATTGAGAGATATGAGTGTAACTTTAGAATCGTTGTATCTGCCAGAGCTATTACAGGGGAAGGACTGGGGGTGTTTACAAAGATGTTCTCTGGAAAAGCCATATGTTCTACACATGACCCATGTTCTACACATAGACAGCTGTCTATTTTTTTTTGTTGTTGTTTTGTTTTGTTTTTGTTTTTGTTTTTGTTTTTTGGAGTTAGCACTAAAATATTTAGTAGGTTTCTAGTTAGGAAGACAGAAGCAAAAGAACACAGAACCCATGTTTAACAGGATCGATCAAATAACAGCCTAAGATGATTGAAAGATAGGTCTCAGAATGAATCCCAGGCATGTTGGGGTGGGGGAAGATTTGCCTTCATTTGGTGATCTTTAACAACCTCAGTTGTTCCAAATTTTGTCTTTAAGGCTAAGAGAAATTTTAGGACAGATATATATTTTGAGAAAGAGACAGAGAGAGAGAGATGGAGAGGAAGAGGAGGATTGAGAGTGAGAGGACAGTATGGATAAGAGGCGCAACTAACTTACTTTCTTATGGTACACATGACAAAACGCGAAAAAACCAAAAAAAAAAAAAAAAAAAGAAAGTAAAGCGAAGTATTTGAAGATTCCAGGGATAATTCAGAGTTTTCAATTGTAGATAACAACATGGCTATTAATCATTAATAATTCCTATATAACTGAGGATCCTCATAGAGCAATTTGGACACTCTCGCAGGATAAAGGCAGGAATAGTGTCTGGTTTCCCAAGGACAGTAGAATGTTCTCAAAAGGAAGTAAAGCCAACATGAGCTACCAACCACTGATCTTCCTGCATGACAAATGAGTAGATTAAGTAACTTGACAAACTTTCCCCTAGTTTCCTAGGAAAAAGGCTTGAGCCAGTTCGGACGGGTTAGTTTTGTAAATTTCAGCCCGCATGTGGAACTCATTTCTGCTAAAATAATAGCTTCATTCAGTACAACAACCTGGTACTTCACTCAGCATTTTAGATCCCAAGACATTTATTTAAACTCTAAATTTTTGAGCGGTTTGTTTTCTTGTAAAGGTTGCTATGCTTTTTTGGGTTATTTTGAGAAGTGTTCTGTCCTGAGCCTGATTGTGGATCCTTCTGCAATAATGCTCAACTCAGATTTCACTGCACTTCTGTCCCAAGGGGATTAAGTGCCGTATCCACATCTTGACCGCCTTCCTAAATTAATTTATTATTATATATATTATTTTAGAAGTTTTTATTTCTGGGTACTTGTTTGTTATGTTTCAAAATTGAACAGGTTTCATAGTTACCTGAGTTTCCTGAACTCCCATCCTTAAGTACAATTATTACCGCACAAAACTACTAAGTGCCTGATGTGTTTATCGCTCAACTTTCTCGGGACTCAATGTCTGCTACTCTCTCTCCCCTTCTTCCTTCCTCATCTCTGTTTTTCTTATTCTTTACATCTGATTTCCATGTCTCTGTTTAAGTCAAAACATCATAGTTCCCCTATTCTTGATTTCCCATCCTTATCTACTGTTAACATCCCCCTTTCTCCCAAAATGTTGCTTGTCAATGCTAACCAGGGAGTATGTTTTGGATCACTTTTATAGTTTAAGACACTGGTATTAGAAGCTGACTCTACCATTTCTGACTTCACTATTGATTTTACTATGGGTTAAAAATGACAGGACCTCCATTCTCCTTATTGTTCAGCTTGCAGATTTGTTTCCAAAGTCTTGGTAATTGTATTTGTATTTCTGAGATTTAAGTTCCTATAGTTCAGACTGTTCTTTAAACCAAGGGACCTCCTGAGAACCAGGTAGACTTAATTTGAAAAAGGAGGCTCTCCCAAGCTGGAAGACCACAATGAGGTAAAACACCACAAAACAAGAATAAAAACCTTGGAACAATGTGTTTACACTAAACCTGAATAGCAAAAGTTAAGCTTTGCTTGCTTGCAAAAGTCATGAAAGACCTACATAAGATTCTCCCTGTAACAGCTGGGGGTGTCTTACTCACTCCTGACCCTTAGGAGTGGAGGTATTGGGGCTGATCATTAAAATTCTGACCGTGTACATTGTGTTCTCTAAGAGGACTTGGGTCTTGTTGTCACCATTGTTGATATTTAAAAAAAAGAAAAACAGCGGCAGAGGGTTCCACGAGGAGAAGTTTATTTAGGGCAGAGGGGAGAGCAGAGAGAGGTGGCCGGCCATGACCATGTGGAGGGGAAGGGGAGAGGGGAAGGGGAGACAGGAACCTGCAGGCGAGCAGGTCAAGGGGCAAGAGAGCAAGGAGGGGCCAGACAGCCCTTTTTATAATAGTGGGCAGGGCTACCTGGCTGTTGCCAGGTAGCTGCGGGGAGGAGCATAACACAGAAAAAGTAATAAACAAGCATTCCCACAACTTTGGGACATGATCATAATCAGGACAGCATTTAAGAATCCATGTAAGAGAATACTCAACAGAGGAAACTCAAAACGGCCGAGAAGCACCTAAAGAAATGTTCAGCATCCTTAGTCATCAGGGAAATGCAAATGAAAACAACCCTGAGATTCCACCTCACACCAGTCAGAATGGCTAAGATCAAAAACTCAGGTGACAGCAGATGCTGGCGAGGATGTGGAGAAGGAGGAACATTGTTCCTCCATTGTCCCTCCATTGTTGGTGGGACTACAAGCTGGCGCAACCACTCTGCAAATCAGTCTGGCAGTTCCTCACAAAACTGGAAATAGTTCTACCTGAAGACTTAGCTATGCCACTCCTGGGCATATACCCAAAAGATGTTCCACCACTATCACAAGGACACGTGCTCCACTATGTTCATAGCATCCTTATTTGTAATACCCAGAAGCTGGAAACAACCCAGATGTCCCTCAGCCGAAGATGGATACAGAAAATGTGTTTCATTTGCACAATCGAATACTACTCAGCTATTAAAAACAAGGACAACATGAATTTTGCAGGCAAATGGATGGAACTAGAAAATATTATCCTGAATGAGGTTAACCCAGAACCAAAAGGACACGCTCACAGAACCAAAAGGTATGTGCTCACTGATAAGTAGGTATTAGCCAAAAATTTCAGAATACTCATGATACAACTCACAGTCTGTAGGAGGCTTAACAAGAAGGCAGGCCCAATTGTGAATATTTCAAACCCACTAGGACGAGGGTGTGGGTGGGGCTGGGGGTTGGGGGATGGGGGGTGGGGGGTGGGGGAACAGAATAATCACCAGAGGCAGAGGGAAGGAGGACCTAGGTCAGAGAGGGGGTGGGGTGGCGGTGGGGTTGTATGGGGCCAGAATGAGGTATGGCGGGAATCGAAGGAGAAGCCCAGAGGGCCAGGAGAACGAATGAATGGGAACATGAAGCAGTGTGGGGTTGAGGCAGGGGCAACCTCTAGAAAGTCCCAGAGAGGTGAGAGGCTTCCAGGACTCAATGGAAATGACAATACCCGAAATGCCCAACAGTAGGGAGAGGGGACTGAAGAGACCACATCCGGCAGACAGACACAGCCGCCAGTCGAGACATGGGGCCACCCACCCATCTTCAAAACTTTTGACCCAGAATTGTTCCTGTCTAAAGGAAATGCGGGGGCAAAAGTGGAGAAGAGACTGAAGGAAGGATAGGACATCCAGTGCCTGGGCCCAACTTGGGATCCATCCCCATGGGCAGGTACGAAACCCTGACACTACACTATTACTGCCGCTCGCAGACAGGAGCCTAGTGGAGGTGTCCTCTTGAGAGGCTCTCAGCTGCTGACTGAAACAGATGGCAGATACTCACAGCCAACCATTGGACTGAGGTCAGGGACCCCTATGGAAGAGTTAGGGGAAGGATTAAATGAACTGAAGGGGACTGCAACCCTATAGAAAGACTAATAGTATCAACTAACCCGGATCCCCCAGAGCTCCCAGAGACTAAGCCACCAACCAAAGAGCATACAGGGGCTGGTCATAGCAAAGGACTGCCTTGTCTGGCATCAGCGGGAAAGGATGTGCCTGATCCTATAGATATGATGCGCCCAGGGAAGGGAGGCTGGTGTTGGTGAGGTGCAGGTGGGTAGGTGAGGGAGCAGCCTCTCAGAAGCAAAGAGGAGGGGCATTGGGTGAAGAACTCTGGGAGGGAGGGCCAAGGAGGGGAACATTTGGAAGGTAAAGAAATCAAACAATTAAAAAAAAAAAAAAAAGAAAGAAAAGAAAAGAAAAGAAAAGAAAAGAAAAGAAAGAAAAGAAAAGATGAAGCCATGTATGTGAGAATGAGGGGGAAGTCTGAATGTCTGGAAGTTGTAGAAACAAAGAGTGGTATTGGATTATTCGTGTACATGCAGCATACATATATGAAACAAACATGAACTTAATTAAAAAAAAAAAATCCATGTATACAACAAGGAGCTAGAAACGAAGGAGACCAAAATAAATGAATAAATGTTCAATGGAATCATAGCCTCCAACTTCCCAAAATTTAAGGAAATGTGTGCACATGGAAATTACAGGAGACATTTGTAAGTCAAAATACACATGACCCAAAAAGGTCCTTTCTGGTCACACTACATTTAAAACACCCAACAACTTACTCACGGCTAATGAAGTTACGGATCTTGGAGAGGCTCCTACAGCCACCACTTTACTAAACCAGCATAATCCCCAACAACATTTTCAGTAATTTGTCCCTACACCCAGGTATGTTTAGTGCTCACCCTCCATCAAAGAAACGTCCCCGAAAACGGATAGAGACCTCTGCAAAAAACTATATCCAATCAAAATGCAGAAAGCTGTGGAGCCCTGTGCCAACAGGTACATTTCGAAAAACCATTTCTGCACCTGAGCTCAAAAATCACCACGGAAGAGGGGAAAGGAAGGGTTTAAGAGCCAGAGAATCATGGAGTCTCTCACATGCTGTGAGACCGTGTCTCTTGCAATGTTACAAACTCATCATGTTTGAGCACCTAAACATGAGCTGAACAAGGAGAACAACAATAAACATGCTAATGAGGACAAGGAAGATCTTTAAATAACCCCTAGACAAAGACCTACAGGCAACTGAGGAATGGGGAGAATGGAAGAACAGGCCTTCCCATGGAGAAGCACACCAATTGTTTATCCAATACTAAATATGCAGTCCTGAGGACACACATACAAGTTACACTGGACAGAGGGAACAGTTTGTATTTATGTATTTATAAATACATATGTATATACATATACATGTATGTACATAACAACAAGTAACAAAAGAAAGGCGGTGAATTTCAAAGAGCAAGGAGGAGTGTATTGGAGGGTTTAGAGGGAGAAAGGGAAAGGATTAAGGAAATGATATAATTATCTCACAGACCAGTAACTGTTTTAAAAGGTAGGAGGTGAGGAAGATTTTGAGGGAAGGGAAAACACGATTAAAATGTATCGTATGGGAAGATTTTTATAAAAGAAAAAAAGAAAACATTTACAACTGCAGAGACTACTGTGTTGAAAGATGCCAGAGAAAGTAATAACTTATTTACACAAGCATTTTCTTCAGAATTACTTTAGATCTCCAAGACTATATATATATACTCTTAATACCTTGCCAAACATTCCACCAGTTTTATTTCCACCACGAGACAAAGCAACATCCAACCACATAACTACACTGAGCAGAGTTGTCTTTTTAAATCAATTTAACTCTGGATAACACCTTCCAAGGTAAGTATAAACAACCATTTATGAACAGGAGGTCAGAACTGCAGAAAATAAAGGAATGCACATATCTAGACGAGGAAGCAAGGTACCTGAAATCACAACATCTCAGGAGTGAACACCTTTCACAAACTAGGAAACCTTCAGAGAGTTCAACTCAATAACCCCAATGAGTTAAGCAGAAAAAAGGCGCATCCATGTAACAGTGGGAGGCCAGTTGACAAGAGACAGCACCTGGGGCCTAATAATGACCTTCCACGTAGAGAGCTGTCCAAAGCAGAGGAGGCAGATTCCATGAAAGCCTAGACAAAACCAACATATTCAATGATAATACATAAGGCCATCATTTCTAATAACCACCTTTTATCCCCTTAGATGAGCAACTGGCGGGGGCGGGGGAGGGGGGAGAAACAACAACAACAACAACAACAGGAGAGAAGATAAAGGTAAGACACAGGATCCCAACCCAGACCAGCCAGCAGAGACTGGAGTCTCTGCTTCACCTGAACATCACTAGGGCTGGTATGTGGCCAGAGAAAAGAAAGGGTTATTAATGTTAGGAAAGGGCTGACCCGCCTTACGATAGCCTTGCTGCCACAGGCTTTATTTCTCCCTAAGCAGAAATGGCAAGAGGAATGAGAACAGCTGAAGTTTCATCTCCCGTATTTTTGAATACTGGATAATGTCCATGCTGCTTCTGTGCAGCTGGACTCTTGTCACCTTTTAAGAACTGCAGTTTAGAACAAGGAGTCCACTTCTCCCTAGGGACAACAGCACACCCGCCCTTGAAAGGAGAGGACAACACACTACTTACAGGCTGAAAATTTATTGTTATGAATTTCAGTTCTTAACAGCACTAAACGTAAGTCTTAGCAACAAGGAAGTCTGAACTAAGGTTTTATCATAACTAGAAAGGTTTTGATATATACTGACAGAACTGAAAGAATGGAGACAGTAAGCGATCAGCGGATGATGTATCGCACATAGGGAACCTCGACGTCATCTCCACTCTCACTGTTGCAGCACAGCTCAAACACAAGGGACTTCACGTGATGGCCCAGTTTTCGCTTTGACACATGGCTCACGATCTCTGTCATCCTGAAGTCAAGGAACATGAGACTTAAGAAGGAAGGAAACAAACAAAGGAGGAAAGGTGGTAGCAGATTACAGAAAGAGAATGGGGAACTATGAGTAGCACACTGGGTTGCTGAGAATCCCACCCACACAAGGCTTCCACTCCCACCAGCCCAGAGGCTAACTCACGGCTGATCCAACCGTTCCTTGAGCTTGGTGGCTGGCATAAAGAAGGAATAAAGCATGGACACACCCTGGGACAGCATGGTGATTTCCAGCTTGTGCTCGGTCTGCAGAGGTTAAAAGAGATAGGAGTGGTGACTGTGAGATGGACAGTGCTAAATCAAATGTACAAGTCTCCACAAGTAGAGGGAGTTCACCGAGGAAGGGAGCCTTACCTTAAAGTAGTCTAGAAACTGCTTGAGGGTCATCTCCTCACCGCTAGGTTGTAGTCCCTGCACATCAAAGCGATCCCACAATGTCCACTCTTGATCATAGTACTAGAGGACAAAGATAAGTGCTAAGAGGGGGGGGGCTACCCCAAATGGTCTTAACACATTACAACTGCATTAACCACAGCTCTGTTGTCAAAAACACACTTGTGGCATTACCTAACCATGATTAGGCAGCTTGAATCTTTGTAAGGAAAAGGATACACACCACGAAGACCCTGGCTTCTCCTTCCCTCATTCAACATCCCTCATAGCTCTCCATGAAATGTTTTGTCGGCACCCTTCCTGCTCTTTTTCTGCTTTGTTGAGACAGCAATCTCACACTCTAGCAAGACCTGGCCCAAACTACAATTACGTTGTCCATGTGGTTGATGAATGAATGTATCTCAGTGACGTAACACCTCATCCGCTCTGAAGCGCTCCGCACCCCTCCCTCCTCCCTGCCCCCCAAACACACAGTACTGATGTACTCAGCTTCCCTGAATGGTAACATCAACATTTCCTATGCTTGTAGGTCCCATACCTGGTGATATGCTGGAGCTAGAGGTGCAGAGAAGCTAAAGAAAGGCAGAGCCAAGTTGATAAAACTGTTTTTATAAGACTCCAGTTGTTGGTGGCCCTGAACCACCTTGTACAGCTCAAGACACACAAGGCCAGCTACAGCTGATGTGGTGGTTGCAATGGCTGGGATGATCTTGCCTGCAATCAGTTTGCTCTGCAAGACAGACAGTGACCACCAGATATTACTGTTTAGAAGGAAGGAGGGGTCTACAGAAGGCCCAAATGTAGAAAAATCAGCTTGGGCAAGGGTCAGTGGTACATCACAGACTCCTATTACCTATGCCGGTCTGCAGGGGAAATGCCATAGTTTTCGGCCCGGAGGTTGGATGCTGCCACAATGAAATCCATGTGAAAGTTGCTGTCATCATCCTTTTTTTTGAGTGGAGAATAAGAGAGTGAATGTCTACTCGGGATACCACGGTTTCCCCCAACTATGTGCTGTTTACTCCGATGACCACATGAAGTAAATGGATACTGTAGTACAGGTGTTTTCAATTTTGTTGTTGTTGTTGAAGTCAAATATAATTATGGCAGTTCTCTCTTTTAACCTTCCGTCCTTCAAATCCCTCCCGACTACTCTGATCACTGCTTTCTCTTTAAAAACCATGGCCCCGTCTTGCTTACATTTAAATATAGCACCTAAATATAGAACCTACTCAGTCTGTGAGCACTACTTGTACTCCATGATTTCAGAGATGACAACTCGGTAATGAATAAACAATTAGAAGACTCAACACTGGGTGGGGAAGAGGATTTCTCCTGTCCCCAGAGTTCCTTAGCTGCCCTGTAGTTCTCTGCCTATGGGTGGGTTCCAAAAACACCCCTCCCACCTTTCCCTTATTAGGTGCCCACTGGGACTCTCTGCGAACTCACAGGCCACTCAGCGAAGCAGGTAGGCTGACTGCAGACTTTCACCTCTCCTTCTCATCCTCCAAGTCTAATCTAATCCCCCACCTATCTTCCCCATCTCTGCAGCAGAATACCTGTAGGAGCCTCCCCATTCATCCCTAGTGGGTCCCACAGATATTACCCTCCTAACCTCCCTCCACACATTCCTTGCTTTGTCCCAGATATGAACTACAGGATGCCCTTTTCTGGGAAACTACAGGTCATTCTGGTCCAGAAAACAGGTAGACTAACTGTAACCAGATCTCCCCCTCCCCGCTCCCCCTCAGCTCCTGCAAATCAAATCTACAAGCCTCATCCCTAGCTCTGCAGCAGACTACCTGTGGCAGCTTCCCACCCCACTTCATCTCTGAAGATCCCACAGATCTTCCCCTCCTAACTCTAATTGGTTTGTTCCGTCCCTCCCCCCAATTTCAGCAAGCCTTCCCTGGGAAACCAGAAGTATGGATGCTAACTGCACACCATCACTTCTGCCTCAATTCCTCCATGTCCAATACCCTCCCACCTCCCATCCCCGTCTCATTCCCAGCTCTTTAGTACACCTGCTGCTGTGGTCTCTCCTAACTCTCTGCCCCTATAGCCATGGCAACCACTTATCAGCTCCTAGTCAAACATCTTGCTTTCCCTCCCTCTGAGTAAAGCCCCGTCATAACCCCAAGCCCATTCCAGTTCCTAAGTCTCAGGTCCCAATACTAAGAAACACATTCTACCTGGAAGCCCCGGTCCCCAGAAGATTTTCCTACAGGCAACACACAGCCACCATACTCTACTCAGAACCAACCTATCTGAAGCACAAGTAAAAAAAAGTCTTAAACTTAAAAACAGCTTTTGTGGATATGATAAAGGTCCTTAAAGAGGAAATTAGCAAATCTCCTAAGCTATGAAAACACTAACAAAACAGTGGAAGGAAATGAATAAAAGACTTCAAGACCTGAAAGGGAAAAACAGATTCAATAAAGAAAACCCAAACCGGGGGAAACAGGAAATGAAAAGCACAGGAACGTGGACAGGAACTACAAAGGCAAGGTTCACCATCAGAATACAGGAGACGGAAGAGAGATTCTCAGGAGCTGACGATACCATGGAATAAATGAAGCCCTCCTGTCAAAGAAAATCTGAGGCACATGAAAAGACCAAACCTAAGAATAATGGGGACAGAGGAAAAAAAGGAGAATTCCACTGCAAAGGCTCAGGAAGTATTTTCAACAAAATCAGAGAAGAAAAACTCTCTACCCTAAAGAAATAAATGCCTATCAAAGAACAAGGAGCATACAGAACACCAAGTAGATTTGGACCAGAAAAGAAAGTTCTCTCGTAATAATGTAATAATCCAAACACTAAATATACACAACAAAGAAAGAGTATTAAAAGCTGCAAGGGAAAAGGACCAAGCAACAAATAAAAGCAGACATATTAGAATTACACCTGACTTCCAGGGACACCTTAAAAGCCTGGAGAGATGATGTTCTACAGACTCTAAGAGACCACAGATGCCAGCCCAGATACCATGCCCAGTAAAACTCTCTCAATCACCATAGATGGAGAAATTAGGACATTCCATGATAAAAAATAAATTAATAAATAAATAATTAATTTAAGCAGTATCTGTCTACAAACTCAGCCATTAAAAAAGGTACTAGAAAGAAAACTTCAACCTAAGGAGGTTAGTTACACCAAAGGAAATACAGGGGCTATCGAATCCCAGACTAGCACGTCCAAAGAAGGAAGGACATGGACGAACAGACGGGGACATACCCCCCAAGACCCCACCAACACACACACCCTACCCCCACCTTCAGACATACTTACCTCACTACCACCAACAAAGTTACATGAATCAACAATCACCAGCAAAACCAACAGTCTCAAACCCTCAAATAAAAGACAAAACACTAACAGAATGGATGGGAAAACAGTATCTCTCTTTTGGCTGCCTGTAAGAAGAAGTACAGTTCAACATCAAGTTTTACCTCAGGGTAAAAAGACAAAAAAAAGATGGACCCAAAGGAACAAGCCAGTGTGGCCATTTTAATATTTAGCAACAAAATAAGCTGTAAACTAAAACTAATCAGGAGGAGACAGGAAAGGACCGTACATACTCATCAAAAGAAAATCAAAGGAGAGGACATTTCAAGTCTAAACTTCTATGCTCCAAACACTAGGGTACCCAAGTTTGTAAATCATGCGTTGATTCTCCCACACTGATAGTGGGAGTCTTCAATACCCCAGTCTCACTGTGTGATGGACAGATCATCCACACAAAAACTAAACAGAGAAATGGTGGAGCCAACTGAAGTTATAAAGCAAGCAGACAGACTTAACAGGTATTTACAGAACATTTCACCCAAACACAAGGGAACATACCTTCTTCTAAGCCTCCACGGAACTCTCTTTAAAAAGAAAGTGAGACCACGTGCTCAGACACAAAGTCTTAACAGATACAAGAAAGCTGAAATAACACCCTGCATCCTTTCTGATCACCATGGAGAACAACAACACAAACAACAGAAACCTTAAAAGCTCAAGGAAACGGAACAACTCCCTACTGAATGAAAACTGGGTCAAGACAGACACTAGGAGTAAAACACTTTCTCGACTAGAATCAAAATGAGTACACAGCAAACCAACACTTAGGGGACACAATGAAGGCCATTCAAAGAGCAAAGTTCATAAGCACTAAGTGCTTACAAGAAAGAAAGGGAGAGTTCTCATAAGCTCTAGAACAAAATTCCAAGAGGAATAGACAACAAGAAATAATCAAACTCAGGGCTGAGATCAATAAACCAGAAACAAATGAGCAAGCAATGGATAATTTTCTTCCTAAGAAACACTGACCAAAGTTAAATCAGAATCAGATAAACAGTTTAAGAATACCTACAACTTCTAGTGGATTAGAAGCAGTCTTTCAAAGTCTCCCAGCCAAATGAAGTCCAGAGGCAGCTAATTTTAGCACTGAATTTTACCAGACTCGCCAAACAGTTAATGCCAATACTCGTAAAAGTAAAATTACTCTACAAAATGGAAACAGAACACTGTTCAATGACGACACAGTTACCCTGATAATCAAACCATATAAAAACTGAAAAAAGAAAGAGAATTACAGATCAATTTCCCTCATGAACACAGATGCAAAAAATACTCAGTGAAGCACTTGCAAACCTAATCCAAGAACACTTCAAAAAGATCATCCACTATGATCAAGTAGGCTTCATCCCACTTGGGCTAGGGATGTAGGTCCACTAGACTAGGCTAGTTCAGGGAATAAGTGTGATAAACAAACTGAGGAAAGAATAAGGGGAGCGGGAGTTAGAATTATGGGTGTAATAGAAGGGGTATGTAGAAACCTAATAAAGTAGAAACTTCCCAAAATGTTTGTTCTCCTGTGTGCTCTTGCTCTCTCTCAGCCATGTGTACACACACATACACACAAGTACACCCACACAGACATCTTGTGTGTGCACGCACGCACTCGACTTAATGAAATCACCAAATGAGGAAGACATAATATTCCCAACTGGCCATCTCTTGTCAACAAAGGAAGGCTCCAAAATTACTGGGATTGGGTTTCATCTAATTGAGTTACTGCCCTAAGGGGCCCTCACAGGAATCCCCAAATAACTGAGGCTGATGCAAAGAGTATAGGCTGTTCTCCAAAAACTGACAGCAAGACCCCACAGCTGAAGACAACAGCTACATGACTCACTAAACATGGAGATCCTACACAGAACCTTCACCCTTACATTCTAGAGTCTTTTTGGTATGGGTAGTTGCTCTGTATACTATCAAAAAGAAAAACATAAACACCAAGCCAGCCACAAACCTTTAATGTGCCAACGGTGCTCTGCCTAAAATACGTACTAGGAAAACAGTGGTATAAAGCTTGTGGGAATGATCAACCAATAACTGATCTGACTTAAGGCTCACAACACCAGATAGATCCATACCTGACACTGCTTGGGTGACCAAGAACCTGAGACTAGATACTCCAGAGATCTGGTGTAAATAATCTCCAGGGATCTAGCAAGTTAATACCGGTCTAATCAAAGAAAGAAAAAAGAAAAGAAAAGAAAAGAAAAAAAAAAAAAAACCTCCTACCGACTGATCTGGAAAGGCAAGAGGCTGGGAGAGAGGACACTGCTTGTGACACAATATGGTGATACAGCAAATCCCCAGCTACCTACGTAAAGTAGGAGGGCTGCTTTTGAGCCCGGACAGAGCACAGGTCTTTCATAGTCAGTGTGGTGGGAGCAAAGGAGCTGTGCTGGAGTGGCAGGAAATTGAACGGAGGTGTATAGCAGCGGGAGTGGGGGTAGGGAACTGGTGCTAGCCACTACAAAGTCCCAGATGCCAGGGAAGCAAGAGGTTCCCAGGACCCAACAAGGATGACATTAGCCGACACACCCAACAAATAACCTGCAGAGATGATATCCAGTGGATAGGTTGAGGGATGGTACCACCTAGCCATCTCAAAAACTTTAACCAAGAATCGGTTCCTATTTAAGGGCGATACACAGAGAGAGGAGCAGAGACTGAAGGAAAGGCCATCCAGAGACTGCTCCACATAGGCATCCATCCCATTTGGAGTCATCAAACCCAGGCACTCTGGCTGATGCCAAGAAGCGCTTGCTTGACAGGAGCCTGGTCTAGTTATCCCCTGGGAGGCTCTGCCAGCACCTGACCAATACAGATGCAGATGCTCACAGCCAACCATCAGACTGAGCATGGGAACCCCAATGGAAGAGCTAGGGGAAGGACTGAAGGAGCTGAAGAGTATTGCAACCCCATAGGAAAAAAAAGATACGATAGTATCAACTCAACTAACTGCACTTCCCAGAGCTCCCAGGGACTAAACCACCAAACGAAGAGTACACATGGAGGGCCCCATGGCTCCAGCCACAAATGTAGCAGAGAGTGGCCTTGTCTGGCATCAGTGGGAGGGGAGGCCCTTGGTCCTGTGGAGGCTCGAGGGGGATGCTAGGGTGGGTGAGGCGTGAGTGGCTGGGTGAGCACCCTCACAGAGGCAGAGGAGGGGGGGGGGATGGGATGTGGAGGTTTGTGGAGGGGAAACCAGGAAGGCGGGGCAACATTTGAAATGTAAATAAAATAATCAGTTAAAAAAAAAAAAAAAAGTAAGAGTTTGGTGGGGTTTGTTGTTGTCGTCCTTTTTCTTTGGGTGATGTTGTTTTCTTAGGTTTGGGAAGTCTTGTTGTTGTAGTGGGTACGGAGGGGAAGATGATCTAGAAGGACTTGGGCAAGGAGAATGTGCTCAACGTATATTTAGAAGAAAAAAAAAAAAAAAAGCTTCTACTGGTGTTGCCTTTGTTCAGGTCCTGTATCTGTCATTTCTAGGAGATCCAACCTCAAAGCACTATTTTTTTTTTCTTTTCTTTTTCATCCCCTCGCTCTTACATTTTTTCCACCATCTCTTCCCAAGTCTTAGGAGCAGCTGTGTTGTAGATGGTATCCACTGAACATACTGAATATTGACTGACCTGTTGTGGTTTGTGGAAATCAAGCCAGGTACTGGGAACCTAGCCAAGTCCCAGAACTAGTGACCTAATGAATCTTAGCGAAGAAGCTGTTATCCTCACTTCACGAAGCCAGCCAGATTTCCTACCTGCACTCTAAGTATCAACTCTTACGCACACAGATGTAGCTCTCACCTTTCATCAAAGAAACTTCTCTTTTATACAGAAGGAGACCACTGCAGGCCCACAATCTTGACAAAAGCCTACTAGGCATCTGTGCCTACCATCCTAACCATCCCAGCTATCCCACCTACACCAAATACCTTCTCAAAGTCAATGGGGTACATCTTGAATCCAAGCAACTTGTCCGGAGTAGGAAGTGAAGTCTTGAGCTCCTCTAGGTGGCTGTCATCTGCAGAAAACAAAGGACACCACAATCTCTGGTGAACCCATGGTACTGACCTGGAGGTCCTGAGTAACAAAGATGAACGAACGCCTCACACAAGGAAGCAGCACATTCATACACAATGAAGGATGGAAGGAACTCAATTACCCACCAGTAAGTTAACAGACAAATTAGTAGGCTTCATATAGAAGCTTACTAAGCTGTAAAAAGGGGAGAAAACTACAGGAGCATATTAATGCACAGCCATTACACTAAATACAATAGATGGGGCCCAGGAAGAAAAATCTGGTATGATTTTGCTTCTCTGTGGTTCCACTAATATGATATAGGTAGTGGTCAAAAAGATTGAAACAAAAAAGTAGAGGAAGGTTTTCAGGGATGGTGAGGTGGTAGAGGATGGGAGAAGTTGTTCAATGGGCGTAAGAGTTTAGTTTTATAAAATGAAGACAATGGAGCTGGGGGAAGCGATTCAGATTAAGTTCACAGAAAGATAGAAATTAGTTAATGGGAAGAAATGGCAAGCAATGGTACAGGGGAGGGACATAGTATTACGAACAGTGAATGAAGGAGTGGAAAGTCTGAAGATTGTTGGTCAAATACCACAAGGAGACAACTCCTCTGAGAGGGAAATTGAGGAACTGTATCAGCCTGGAAGATTTTTTACAAGAGAAGATCAAAAGAGGAAACAGAGCGTGTCACAGGAATGCAGAAAGCCAGGTGTGCTTTAAGCAGACACAGAGAGGACAGGAGCACCGAGACAAAGTCTGAGGTAGATACGTGGGTGGGAAAATGGAAAATAGAGGTGACCTGTTACCCAGGAGACAAAGCAGCAAAGCTATCAAGACACCTAGAGGGCAGGGAGCAGTCAGGTTCTTTTTGCATGAAAATAAATCAAGAAGAAACAAGAAGAATTCTATAAAGTAATCACACAAGAAAAGGGAATGAACCATTTCCATAAGCCTGTGTTGCAGAGAAATGAGATGACAGAACTTTGTTTTTCCATCCATCCACCCTTAAGCACAGACTAGGTAAATCTCAGAAATACAGTGAAAATCACGGCCAGTGGCGAACAACAGAGGGAAGGCTGGGTGGGACAGAGTGGCGAACAACAGAGGGAAGGCTGGGTGGGACAGAGGACAAACAACAGATGATCCCTGAATGAATGGTGACACAGTCTCACCGACGGTGGCACTGGTACTCTGCAGCTCCTGCTCAGAAACATGGATCCTGATGCCAGACTTGGGAGCAAACTTGGGGACTGGCAGAGACTTCAGGAGTTTGGCCACGGCAGCACAGTCCTGGGACCCTCCTAGTCCGTATGTCTGAGCAAACAGGTTGGCAGCAGCCATCACATATTCCAGATGTAGGGGCTGAAAGGAAAGGTATGGCAAAGAAAAGTTAGCTTAACAACCACCGGGTAAGAGTAGAGACCCACTCCCCACGCACCCACCTGGGAGATCCCAAAGACACTTACATTGTTTGTGTCAAAGGTGAGTGGATGTGGACAGCGTTTTGGTCCTGACCAAAAACGTGCTCCAGAGCTCGTAAGCTGGGAGAATGCAAAGATAGGAAGGGGACTGAGGGAGAAGCACTCTCAGGCAATCCTCGGTCCAAGAAGCAGAGGCTCACCATTCTTGGGAAACTCAAGGTGAGCCAAACACACAGCCAAGTTCAACTTACCAATTTATACCGGGCTTAGGCTAAAACCAATGCAGTAATACTAAGAAATGCAAACTAGTCCTTTCTAAACACCCACAAGCCATTATCACACCTACTTCACAGATACGGCTTACCAAGACATTAGGCATGACATGACCCAGTGTCAAACACAGCTGGGACTTGAACCCACAATTTTATAGTTAAGCTGTATAAATTTCTCACTTACAACTACAGCCCTCAAAACACAAATGCTTGCACCAAGTACTGGCCTACACCTTGCCTTGGGGTGCCTGCCTTGGAAGAAGCCATGTCCAGACAGAGGACAGTAAGCATCCAATTTCCTGGAAATGTGTCCAGCCAAATACATCCACTGAGTATATATAATACCTGGTCTGGAGGGAAGTTGTGCAGCAACTGCTGGATGTTGTGAGAATACTGGGTGTGCCAGTGCTGGTAGGCCCAAGTCACACAGTCGGCCCAAGTCTGTGGCCTCTGCAGGACCAGGCTGCACTGTATAGCCTCCAGTACTTCCAAAGGCTGGGCGCCGGCGAGCTGCAGTGTCCGCTCCATGAACTTGGGGTCCCTATCAATGCAAACACCTGGATTACTTCAGAGGCCTAGAAGTAAGGGTTCTGGACAAGCCGCCTTTCTCCATGGAAAAAGTCAACCCTGACCACTTCCCATCATCCTCCACCAGCATGAGGCTCAATCAAGGCATTAAATTATCCAACGCATCCACCACTGAGGATGTGCCTGAGGAGAGCAGACAAGGACACCTTTGCTGACTGGTGTCTGTGGGCTGTTGGTTTGTTTGTTACTTACGTGAGGTATTGGTTAACGTTTTCAGATGACTGCTTGAAGAGCCCTTCAAACTCATCCCGAGCCCACTACAGACAGAGCAAACAAACGCATGTGAGCAACACCCAACAACACAGGTTCCTGTACACATCAGTGAGACGACCAGTTAGTAAAGCTTGTTCTGGGTGAAGACTGCATTCAATCTGTACAATGAGGGTACCCACATGTTCCAGACCAGTGGTCATACTTTGCAGTCAAGTACGTATGTGTGAGAACCTGGAGTGTTCATGGCAATACAGGTGTGATGTGTTTGGATTTTAAGAAAGAGAGACAGAAAGGAAGAAGTCACACTTAAAAGAACAACGATCCATAGGCAGTTACTTTTAGTACTGGGCAGAACAGTACCCAGGTCTCAACAGGAATTCCTCTTTCTTTTTCCCCCCATCAAGGTTTCTGAGAACTAGGAGGTCACTGCTGAAATGGTCTGAGGCATCTATACAGACACTGGACACACAGGTTCTAAATTCTAACTCTCACCCGCACTAACTTGCTTTTATGATCTCTTTCAGAGGAATAAACACCCCTGTAGCCATCTGGTTTTTCTTTTTTTTCTTTTTTGGTTTTTTGAGACAGGGTTTTCTCTGTTGTAGCCCTGGCTGTCCTGGAACTCACTCTGTAGACCAGGCTGGCCTCGAACTCAGAAATCCTCCTGCCTCTGCCTCCCAAGTGCTGGGATTAAAGGCACACACCACCACCGCCCGGCAGCCATCTGGTTTTTAAGTCTCTGATGTAACTAGCATTTACACTCATCAAACAGTGACTGGAAGAACACAAGGAGGACTAGGCTCTGGGCTTAGTTTCCAGTGCAGCATTCATTTTGTCCAACCAGAGGGCACACAAGATTATGTACCTGACTACACAGACAGGAGCCACACTGAAAAGCCAGCTGCTTAACTCACTCTGGGCAAGAGTTTAACAAACCAAAAATGCACTCACTATTACAGGGAATTCAGAAAATCAGCAGAAATAACATTAACTGATTATGTGTAGCAAAAAGCATCGTTTATAGATCATTCTCACTGTTGAGACACATGTCCAATTGATGTTCTCTTTAACTCATTCCAAATTAAAAGGTTAAGGTTAATTATTGTATTTCAATACAGAAATCCACCTGCCTCTGCCTCCCAAGTGCTGGGATTAAAGGCACACACCACCACTGCCTGGCTTTGTGTTGGGATTTTGCTTGGTTTGAGCTTGTACAATTTTGAGTGCTGTCACCAGAAGTGCATGACTGCAAAGAAACTATGTCTGGTAGATACACATGTGGGCTGATACATGTGATATGATCTCAGAGATGTGTCACAAGTCACACAAGATGTACCCAAAGGTAAAAGTTTTTGTTTTTTGTTTTTAAAAGAAGTGAATGAGGCCTGGCGGTGGTGGCGCACAGGGCAGCCAGGGCTATACAGAGAAACCCTGTCTCGAAAAACCAAAACCAACCAAGCAGCCAAGCAACCAACCAAAAAAAGGCAGGTACTCTGGCTACTGGTATAAAGCCAGAGGATGTGTTCCAGACACAGAACACACAGGAACCTAGAATCTGTAGCATGAGACTGGCAAGGGCTTGATGACCTAACCATTCGTCCCATTCGTCCCAAGGTTGATCACCTGCAGGGTATGCTCAATGGCATTGGGGAAGTTCTTCAGTGTGCAGATGGGGATGGATTTCTCTGGTGGGTCCTGGCTTGAGCTGTAAGACTCTGTCAAGAAGGGAACAACCACCTGCACGTTGCCCTTGGTGCCCAGCGTGCCTGATTCCAGCAGAGGCTTACGATAGTAAACACAATGACGGTCCACGTATAATCCTTCAGGGAGATGGGAAGAAATGGCAGATGAGTAGCAGGCATGTTTAGATGAGACAGGAACACACGCCAGCTTGGTCTACAGAGTGAGTTCCAGGACAGCCAAGGCTACATAGAGAAACCCTGTCTCAAAAAACCAAGACAAGACAGGAACACAAGAACCTCATACATACACACTACCTTGCTCTTGCCCTCCTCACTCAACTCCAAACTTACGAGCATCCACATTGTCTAGGGCATTGGCCACACCATCCAGGTTTTGGAAGAAGTCATCATCATAGACGTGTTCTGTCTCAGGGCCTACTCGATTCTGGTGGCTGAATACCCTGATGTGTGGATTTATGTCACGCACTGCTGCCGCAGCAGTCTCAGACTTTAATTTCTGGGTGGGAATATGAAAAACAAGAGGTGTTTCCCATGCACTGATAACAACAAAACCCCACAGCGACATCCCAAGATTTATCTCATAAAGGGCAAAACAAGGCTCAAAGTCAACCAGGCTCCAACTGTGTCAATCAATACCATCTGGCTGGCCACAACAGATAACTATAAAGGAGATTAGGGACCACAGAATGCTCTTTGATGACGGCTACATTTCTATTATTCATAAAATCCTGTTCTCTTTTGCTTTAAGGATTTTACAGGAGATTGGCACCAGAGAATATTTTGGGTACTAAAACAAGAAAGGAGGTCAAAATGTCCCACCAGCTACTCTGTTTTCAATTAATAACATCCAAAGTAACCCAAATAAAACCACAGACAGAGTCATGTTCCACTTCTCAAAAACCTCCTCTGGTTCTACTTTGACTTGTGGTATAAATGGGTTGTGGCCTCCTCCACCTGAACTCTCTGTTCTTTAAATACCACACACCCGAATGTCATTCCTATCTTCCCTCAGGCGTCTACTACTTTTGCATGGTCAACTGTTGGCCCACGTATCGGTACTGTTTCACCACTGATTTGTCAATTTCCCAAGGAGAAAGTCTTCATAAGCACTGATGACAAGCACCCTCCTGACATTTCCAATTGCTACTTCTCTGTTCCTCATTACTTCTCTTACACACCTGAAATTCTAACATTAACCATATGCCACTTACTACAACAGTAGCTACAAACGCTCAGAGAAGAATCTCCCCCAAAAGAGCTTTTGGGAGTATAGGTCATAAGCACCACAACTTCCCATGTTAGAACTTTAACCAGAATATTTAAAAGCGTTAGTCCACTTAACACAGCATGTCAAGAACATATGACATAAATGTAAGCATTTATCACGAAAAATACTTTCAGTACAGAACTGAAACTGTTCTGAGGACTCATGCCATAGTCACATTCTTATAAACACGTACGTTTTAGGTTACATACTCTCTCACAACAGCTACGTGAGTGTATGCGTGTGCCCGTATGTATGTATGTACATACGTACGTGTACACAGACACATGGATGTATACAGGCACACACATGCATATTTACATACACAGGACATGTATGAACTAGTGGGATACTAGTGTACTAGTAGTACTAGTACATACACACTACAAAGCTTTCTTCCTTGGTTTTGGCTTTTTTTTTTTTGCCTGTCATCACATCCTAGTTATCTGGAAAAATAGCTTCCCAGCTTCCCTGAACTGGCTTTCTAAAAGTGTGGAAGAAACTTGTCCTTTCCACTGATAGAGCCACCTGGGAGAGGAAAGACAAACAGTATTTAATATCATTTAAGTTATTATTGAGTCTTGCAGACTCAGTGTTACAGGAGGAGGATACCAAAATGCATTCAGGAAGCTTCTCACTTGCTCCAATCTTCCCATTAAGAGAGAGCCAGGAACATTTCTTTTGTTACCTTATGTCTTCTAAATCTAGATTCTAGGATGCTTAGTGTAAAACAAAGGAAAGGAAAGATGAATTATCAGCAAGCCAATCAAGGTAACACTGACCTGGTAGGGAATGCCCAGTTATGCCTCTATTACCCATCTCACAATGTCACATCTGCAATGCACAAGCATCCAAGCTTAGTAGGTGGGGAGGGGAAACCAGGCAAATGGAAAAAATGTGCCAGGTGATAATGTCTACTGACCTCACACCTGAATGTCTGAAAATAGGAGGGAACTAAAGGAAAGGAAAGAAAAGGAGAGGAGAAACATCTGAGCCATTTAGATTAGAATCAAACAGAAGAGAGAAAGCCATGCCATCCTACTCACTGTGACATCCCAGGGACGGAAGAGAAACTGTCTGTTCAGGTTTGACTTCTCAATGGTGTCCATGTCTGTAACTGTGATTTCTCCCTCCTCCCCACAGCCAAGGCCAATCATGGCAAAGTTCTTGAGCAGCTCACAGCCAATGGCACCTGCACCTACCTAGAAGTTGGTGAACCATCTGATCAGAATGAATAGTGATGGCATACACTAACCCACCACTCCTTACTCCTAAAAGAAAACACCAAAACAACACAGGACTGTGTAGTATCAAACATTCAATTCACAGAGATGGACATTCCTATGGGTGACTGAGAGAGGAGGGGAAGAAAAAAGAGACACATGAAGTCTTCCCTCGACCAGCCACAGAACAGAGTAAGGTGATGTGATCAGGATATGAAAACCAAAAGACCCCTCCCCAAAAGGACCAGGGAGGGTGGACAGAGGCCATTAGTGTCAATCACCAGGAAGTACTTCTGCTTGCCAAGCTTCTCTTGTAGGTCTGATCCAAATACAGCCACTTGCCCATCGTAACGGTTCTGGCACTGGATTTATGTGAAGAGTACAGACAGGTTAGGGAGACACTTCCCTCAAGATGTTCCCAAAGTTAGATGTTCCCTAACCCTAACCCTGACCTACCGGCAGGCACCTGTCTTCCATGAAAGCCACTCTGTGTTCCGGGAGACACTCAAGGGCATCAAAGTACAGCCACTGCCTAATGGGCATAAACTTTCCAGAACAAGCCTGGAGAAAGAAATGCTGTCAGCAGCTTAACTGGAAGCAATGAAGACTAAAAGGCAGTGATGGAATCAGAAGGACACAGCAGTCCACATCCTTTTCCACTAGCACTGACCTTCATGACCTCCTGGGCAGCCAAACCACCAATGAAACCATTCATGGGTGCTAGATCACCAGCTGCTACATAGGCCAACTTCCGGATGAGGTCTACATCCAGGCACTCCTGCTGAACTGCTGGCAAAGCCTGAGCATTCACAGCTTGTGCTAAGGTCACCATTTCTGCAGCATCCTCCTGGTTGGACACAAAAGGAACCAAGATAGAGCCTATCAGGTCCTACTGGAGGAAGAACAGGCACAGGTACAGGAAACAGACAAATCAGAGGCTCCTGGCTGGGTTCCCACTCATTTACCTCATTATGGGGCCGAGGAGGCCTGCCGTGCTGAGTACAGAACTGATGCAGGGCCTGGAAGCCAATGTGGAGCTGAGCAGGGCGACAGCACTTAGCAAAATCTGTCACCACAAACTCTGGCTCTGCCAGCGAGGCAAGTAGAGGTTTCTGTGGATAATGGAGCATTGAGACCAGATGTGAATAACCTACGAATCTCAAAAGCAGGAGTCCTTCTACCTACTCACAGCCCCTAACCACCTACTCACAAAGCTGATCTTCTGAGATACTTTCACTTGACTGACAATGCCTCCACGGATGTACTCAGAGAAACTGGAGGTATCACAGATACTAAAGGTATAGGGACCTGAAAGATGAAAAAGATGGAGAGGACTGCTAGTCCAATTCGTGCCCTTGCCACCCTCCCAAGATCAAGCACAAAAATCTCACAAAAATCTCCTGTCCAAGCCCAAGACACATCAGCATTTTTTAAATTGCAAGCTCTACTCAGATAGGAGGAGGCAAGCAAGCAGAAAAAAACTAACCCAAAACACATCCATCAAAGGCATGCGACTACACAACTCTCATCCAAACACTTCAGAAGTCAACTCAGGAGGATTCAGAGTTCAAAGCTAGCCAAGGGCTACCCATACCAACAGGATGGCCACAATCTCACTCATACAGCTTCAGACTCTGGGTGCTAGGAAGGTAACACCACATCTGGCTTCTGTTTCAATGCAGAAAAACAAAACGGGGGAGGGAACAGATGTCTCCTCTGTCTAAGATCTGAATTCAGTGGCTGGGAGTGAGTGCTTCTTGCTCACCCAGAAAGCAGGAACTTGGTTAAGTTCCCAGCACCTACACTGGGCAGCTCACAAGGGTCTGTAGGTCTCAGACATATCCCCAAAACACATACACAGATACAAAATTAAAAATCAACGTAAAACAAGACAGAAAGAAATCTACTTGTCTCCACCTCCCAACGTTCACCACATTACTAATATTTAGTGACTATCGAGAAAAAAAAGTCTGTACATGTTCAAAACAAAAGCAATTCTTTTTCATGTGCATGTTGATTTGGAGACGGGGATTCACACAGCCCAGGCTGGCCTCTTGCTCTGTAACTAAGGCTGGGCTTGAACTCTAATCCTCCTGCATCCACCTCCTGAGTACCAGGATCACAGGTGCACTCCGTCATCCACAATGGCACCCAATTCCCCTTTCTTACACACAGTTTATGTTCACAGAGCCCAAGGGTGGAGGGCCACAAAACATACAAAAACGGAGTCTTTAGTCCCCTCGCATCACTGATCAGTTTCAGCTCATGCAGAAAGACGTCCTAGCAGACAGGCATCAGCCTGAGTACTCATAATCACACTCACTCAAGTATGGAAGATACCAGGGTTAACTAGATAAATCTCTTAGGAATAAAGTTCAGCATGCCAAGACAACTGAAGACAGCATCAAACATATAAGACTCACAAGTAACTTACATCCATCAAATGATTATGCTACTTTGACTGTGGTTGAGCTCACACGTCTCACTTTAGTTTTGGGGATATCATCTCTACAGAAGCTTTGTTAATCTCACACCTCTGCTGGCATTCACTGTATTTGGCCTACTGCATACAGAAATTGCTGTGTTTTGAAGTACTGTAGACTCTCCTCCTTAACTCTTCCATCACTACCACACTGTCGTCATACATTTTCTCAATGAAGCAGTTTGGACGACTGAGGTGAGCCCTCAGGATCCATCTTTATCTGCTCTGCCCAACCCCCCAGTGTAGTGCTTACCTACACAGAAGGTGCTGCCATCCAGTCTGCATAACAGCATTTTGCATGGTTATTCTAAACTCAAACTCGGTCATAACGTTTACAGAGCAAGCATCTTACAAACTGAGCCGTCTTTGCAGCCATTAGTATACCAGAACCTAACTTACAACCACCCACACTAGAAAGGACCTAGTCACTTCCGTCTTTTTATAGCTTAAAAGAGAAAGTTAATTTTAATTGTCTAACATAAAACCAAAAGGGAGGAACGTCAAAAGGGAATAAACCAAGGAATAAAGTGGGCTGTCTCAGAAAATAAGCGAGAATCAGTCCAGTACCACAGAAAGAGATGGTGCACTGGAGGTGGGAGACACACATTAGGCAGTGTTTTATCAAGGCATGGTGGGTTTAATCCCAGCATTCAGGAAATCAGCACTCGGGCAAGAGCCCAGTCTGCTGGGAAAGTTCCAGAGTGACGTATTGGCTTCTGAGACAGCACATACCACAGTGCCAACCTTCCTTCCTCACCCTCCTTCCCCAGGCGTGCCATACCCAGAACTTTGATCTCTATGGGACCAATGCCATTGAGTTCACTCATGCCCTGAACTTCTGTGAAGGAGACAAAGTCACCACTTTCAAATCCATGCCGGGATTCCTCCAAGCAAGTGACAATCCCTGGATTCTCCTGGTTGGGGAAAAAGAAAAAGAAGAAAAAGGATTAAGAGTTAAGTCATGCACAGTGTGGCATACTAATAGCCCCACCACCCTGGAAGGTGAGATAGAAGGTTCACCCTGAATTCAAACCTAGTCTTACCTACATTGTGGAGACCGTCTCATTCATACTCACTCATACACACCCCCACTCCCCACCCACCGCCCCCACCCCAACCACTACCACCAAATGAAAAACTACCCAAGATTTATAGTCAAGGGCAGGCAACTAGTGGTTAGGGATGTTTAATTTACCTCAGTGATAGGTTACTCACCTATTCAGAGACAGATCCCAAGTTCAATTGTTGGGTCGGGGCAGGGGAAGGGAAGGAAAAGGGGGAACAGGAAAAGAATTTTAAAAAGTGAGAGGGAAAGGGAAAAGAAAGGAAAAGGAATGAAGACAAAGGAAAGGTGATAAAGGAAGGAAAGGAAAGAAAGGAGGGTCAGAGAACAGGAAAGGAAAAGGTAGGGGGAAAAAAAATAAAAAAAAAGAAGAACCAGTTACCGCCTACTTCTGCATGAGATCGTATGGAGCTGGCCTCCTTTACCTTAGTGATCATTGACACCATGGCACTGAGCGGCTGTTCCCCATTTGAATCAGTGATAATCATTTCCTCTCCAAAGTCACAAAAGAGTTGTCTAGGAAAGGAGGCAAAAGGAGTGGTGCTTTGGACCAAGCACAGGGCCTTCCAGCACTCAAGGTACTGGAGCAGATCAGGTGATACTCATACCACACAGGAAAAAAAATGAAAAATCACCTCAAACCTGGTTGGTAGAGGAGGACATGAAGGCTTGGGAGACCCTTGGCCTTTGTTTGGTAAAAGTTAGACAAGAAAGGAAAGAGGCAGGGCCGGGCGGTGGTGGCGCACGCCTTTAATCCCAGCACTTGGGAGGCAGAGGCAGGCGGATTTCTGAGTTCGAGGCCAGCAGCCTGGCCTACAGAGTGAGTTCCAGGACAGCCAGGACTACACAGAGAAACCCTGTCTCGAAAAACATAAAAAAAAAAAAAAAGAAAGGAAAGAGGCAAGCAAGCACTCACCCAACTAGGCCCCGAGTGTCTGCTACTACCAGCTTGATTCCATGGCTATGGCAGAACTCACCCACCTGCAGCTGATATTCCAAAGGAGTGTTGGTAAGAACCACTACCTGTAAAGACCAATAGGCTCAGGTTTGGGGTGGAGTGAGAGAATAAAAAAGCTGACAGAGGTGAAGGAGAAGGGAGAAGAACCCAACACCCAAGCTTTGCTGGCTCAGCCTTTTGTCACATGGACACAAAAGTCTCAATGGGTGCCAGACATAATAAGGGACAGAGTACAGCATTTAAAAATACTGCCAACTACGGCAATAATAATAGCAGTGCTGGACAAACAAACAAGTCTTAAGACCAGGTAAGTTCATTTATCTGGTGAAAACAGACAGATGGCTACCTACAGGCAGGTTATATTCATCAAGAGTGACTACCCAGTCAGCCTGGGTTCCTCTCATTACAGCTGCTTGTACAAGGACTTGAGAATTATACATGCAGGTGATATGCTCCAGATCTCACTATAACACAACACCCTTCTACAAAACAATCTGCTCCCCTCCCCCTGTGGAGCTCTAAGTGCTATCTACATCTCCCAGTTTTCCAGAACCAAACCAGACACTAGGTGCCAGCCTAAAGGACAACAAACCTAGAAGAATAAGGCAGAAGGCATAGGGATACTCCAGGGTACCTGAAAACCACTAAGGAAGTCCTCAATTAGAGGTCCAGTGTAGGTGAGCACAGGAACGTAACTGTTGAGTTCAGCAAGGCGTGGTTGGGATATCTCAGCTCGGTTTTTACCAATATCTTCCTCACGTAGGTAGAACTATGAACAGGAGGTAGAAAGACAGGACTGAAACAAATGCAGTGCACATGCTAGAGCCTAGGCAAAGAGAAGCCAAAAAGAGATACCTGGGAAGACAGATCAGCCCACTGGGCAGTGCCCTGGTCATGAAGAGTGACAGCCTTGACCCCACCAAGGATGATATTCTTGGCAATTTCCACACCCAGACCCTGCAGGCCTGATATAAGTACACTGGAAGTCTGGAGATGCTTCATTGCCTCATGACCGAGTACATACCTGTCAGCAAAGAACTCTAGGTTAGGGTCTGCCCCACTCTGTGCCTTCTCCCAATCTCCATCTCCCATCCTGGGTACCACTCACAGCTGGCGGGAGTAAAGGCCTTCATCTATGTTCATTTCCTTGTTTTTTGACATTCCCTAAAAATGAGTATAGAGTTCCAGGGGAGATAAAACAGTAATCAGACTTAGACAGAGGTACTTCACCACCCCCACTGATTGCTTCCATCCTGACAAAAGTCATACTCACGTTGGTTGGCCCTGGGGCATGCCAAACATCACAGAATAGGTAGGAGACCAACTAGAATCCAGCTCAGAGTCAGGTTCAGACACTTTGCGTTTCTTGGACAGAACTGAGCTGGACATCTGAAGAAATAGGGAACATCACAGGTAAGGCTCTGTGGCAGGAACATTGTCTTCAGAAAGGTTTTGTGCACGTGTGTGTGTGTGTGTGTGTGTGTGTGTGTGTGTGTACGCGCGCGCGTGCGGTGCCGGCCCTGCTATCCTCCTCTAACAGAGAAGGCATTGAAGATAGATCTGTTAAGTCAAACTAATGTAGCTTTTAATGGTCAGTGTAGAGGGTAAAAAGTGTTGGTGCACACAGATAAGCACTAGAGAAGTCAAGAAAGTTAAGCAAGCACACAGGCATCCTTCAAAGGAAAGAGATGTTTACCTTCCTTTCTCCTGGAACGCTGGGAATAGATGTAGCTTACACCCTGGTGACACTTTGCTGTCTGATGAGTCAGGCTCCACCTGGAAATCCCAGAAAGAAGTCATGTTTTACTCATCCTAGAACCTTTCCCTCTAAATCCTGGACATTGCTTCTAGGCCATAAAACCCATTCTTATGAGGGATGTGACTGTACTTACCAACAGCCTCGGTGGTTCCTGCACTACCTCAGGGCCAGGCCAATGGTAACAGACACAGGCCTTATGTTTACCTCCACCAACCTCTCTCTAGGCCCTAAATCTCTGGCACTATTCTGAATCAATAATACCCATACCCATCCTTGTGAAAAGAAGCCAGGATGTAAAGAATCTCAGTGTCTTAAATTTGGTGCACTTGGGACTGAATTATTATTAGACTGTGTATTTCCAAAACTCTGCTGTGCGTTAAATATGGCTAAAGTATAATAATGATCTGGGTCAGACTCCGGAAGTCCTGGCCCAAGCACCAGTTCCAATCAATATTCAGGCTGATCCCAGTTTCATTCTTAGCTCATCCTGATGGTTTACCTGCCTGCTGTAAAGCCTGCAAGGATGCTACAGAGGGTAGATCAGAAGGTTAATAAAAGTTTACAATCAAAAGAATCGGTGAGCAGACACTGCTTAGATCCCAAACTGAAACTGGGCATCTCTAAGCAATAAAACAGAATCCCACATTATGCACTGCTTTTGAAGCTAGAGGTGGGGAAGGGCCAGTGAAAGGATGAGAATTATGTTAGGCCCTGACAAATCCAGACCGGGAGAGTTACTGCAGATGGACTATACAGTCCAACAATTCCAGTCTTTGGGAAGTTCTTCAGATAACTAAAGTTAATCTGCTGAAGAGTGTCCAGGGTCCACACCACAAAGGCAGACGAGTCTAAGTACACTCGCACAAAATGCTACAAACTGGCTCTAAGAAATCTTTTCAGGGTGGTATGTAGGCACTAGTTCTGTATGACTTGAAATCCATCCATAAGACAAATCTCATGTAAAACATTATCTACACTGGACAAGAGGAACAGGCAAATCCATGACAAAGATGCCAAGCCCAGGTGAATCACTCCTAAGTTTATGTCTAAAATTCCAGTGTCTTTTTTAGGAAAATGATAGCCAAAGAAAGCAAAACAACCCCCCCCCCCCCACACACACACCACTCAAACAAAACCCACAAAGAAACAAAACAATTGTAGACTTTGTCCTTTTGTTCTATTTTTTATCGTAATTAACTATATTAACTGCACAAATTAATAATCCCATATCTTAATACCTATATACCAACGCACTATCCCTTTCTGCACACCAAAATGTTTTTAGAGGAGCCTATGTTGCTGAAGTACTAAAAATCGAGGAAAACACTTTATAAAACACTAGGTCACAGAGGGGGTGACCCTGGTTAGGTTCAACCACGACTGGAGACCCAGCGTAACGCCACCTCTCCTCCCCAATACTGCCTACCTGCCTGTTGCCCCTGAACCCAGGAAAAGGACATCAAACTGAGCTCCTTAACCTGATACGAATCCTTTCACTGTACTGTCCCAGCAGGCCGCCCCGTACCAACAAGGCCTGCCCACGAGGTCCAACGGCTCCCGAGGCCTCCACCACAGAGGCCCAGATTGTTACCAATGCTGGTGCCTGTTTGCGCTCACTCTCTTCGTACTTCCTCTTCCTCGAAGACCCGGTCCGAGACCCCTGCAGCCTCCACCTTCAAGTCCCCGGCCAGCAGCCAGTTTCTGGGGAAACTCCTTCCACAAAAAACGCGCGCGCGTCCTTCTCCTCACACGAGGAACAAGATGGCGCCGGCCCAGCCGGAAGCGGAAGGGAGGAGCGTGACCCACGCCCGCCCGTCATGAATCATTTATGATGCACTCAGCCAGCAGGCATGAATATTCAAGAGGAGGGCGGAGCTTTAAGGTCCTGCTGGGAGCCTCAGCTCTCCGAGACAATCTAGCATTGCTCCTCCTGGAAGTATGAAATCTCAGGGAAATCTGCTGGAAAATGCTTACAATACAGACAGGTAAGAGAACACGACAGCCGAACACAACATAGAACATGCCTTGAAGGTTTAAGCTCTTAGTCACTTGCCTGTGCTGTGGGATCTTTCTACAACCCAGCAAATAATACAAACGTTTGCTGCACTAGACTGCGTTCCCTCTTTTCTAAAGCGGAAAACATCAGCTATGGGAGTCAGAATGACTTCTTAAATATGTCTTGTACCTTTAAAGGAGAGGCTGAGAGAATGCACACGTGCCATTATGCAAGGGAAGAATATGGATTCCTACACTGTAGGCACAAAAGGAAAAAAAAACAAACGAAAAAAAAAAAAAAACAATCTGTTCTAAAATTGATGTACTGTTGCACAAGGTATCCTTGAATACATAATTAAATATAAGGGACACAGAGAAGGCAGGAGACGTTCAATTTTAATGTACTGAAGAGAGAGGTGTTTTGGTTTGTTCTTGTTTGGTTGGTTGTGGTTTATTTTTTTTTTTTTTTCCATTTACTTAAAATAGTTCTTTCTCTCACTTAATCTATCCTGATTATGGTATCTCCTCCCTCTACGCCTCCTAATACCTGCATACCTTCCTTCCCTTCTGGATTCCCTTCCTTTCTGCCTCTCATTGTAAAAGAACAGGCTTCTAATGTACAATAATAAAATATAACAAAATAAAACTTACTAAGATAAAGCAAAAACTGTGACAGAAAGAAAAGACACCAAGAGAAAGAACAAGAATCAGAGACCCACTCATACATACACTCACAAATACCGTAAAAACACTAACTAACCTGAAACCCATAATATATATGCAGGGGACCTGGTGGAGACCTATGGAGGCCCTGCACAGCCTGCCTCAGTCTCTGTGAGTTCATATGAGCTTTGCTCAGTTAATTTAGAGAGCCTTGGTTTTTTTTTTTTGTTTTTTTGTTTTTTTCTGTCTTCCATCCCCTTTGACTCTTACAATCTTTCCACTTCCTCTTGCATGAGGTTCCCTGACCTCTTGCATGAGGTTCCCTGAGCCCTGACAGGAGGATCTGATGGAGACATCCCATTTAGGGCTGAGTGTGTCAAAGCTTCTCTCTCTCTCTCCATAATCTCTGGTGGTGAGACTCTGTATTTTTTCCATCTGCTGCAGGAGGAAGCATTGATGGCTGAGCAAAGCCATATAAGTACAGCAAAATATCTTTAGCAGTAATTTTACTGGTCCCTTTTAAACCTTATTTTTCTATAGATTGGTAGTATTTGCTTTTAGGACACTGGGCTATTTAGTCTCAAATTCTTGTTCCCCCAAGCAGTATCAAATATAGGTCTCGTGGAGGGGCCCTAAGTCAAATCAGTTACCGACTAGTTTCTCCCTCAAATTTGTGACACCGTTACCATAGCATGTCTTGTAGGTAGGATAGCATTATAGATCAAAGGGTTTGTGGTTGGTTTGGTATTTACCTTCTTCTGGCCTCCAGGTACAAACAAGCACATATGGGTGAGCACAGCCTCAGCTACAGGAGGGACATGATACAGCTCTTTCCAGCACATAACTGAACCACAGATGTGGAAATAGATGTAAACACTATTCATAAATGCTGAAACATCAAAATATTAAGTTTGCTTAATCATCTAAGAAGGAGGAGTCCAATGTCAGAAGACAGAATGAGACAAGTGAAATGGCTCAGAGAATCATGGGACCCATCCCTAACCAACCAAACTCTTCAGTGAAATATGAAGGGCAACTTTCCAGCAAAAGGGTAAGGAAGGAATCCCAGGCACATGAATCTAAGACAGGGAGCTTTACATCAGCTGCAAATGAGTCACAAGAGGCCATGGTTAAAAAAATTGCTGTAAGTTCCTGGTATGTGTGTATGTACATGTACTTGTCCCTCAGTCCCTTCGTAAGCATCCATGATTCGCAGAATGATACCCCAGACTCCAACAGTATGTAAACACAAAGAGTGTTTCATTCTGCAGAAGTCCTGTGTGCTGGGGTCTCCCATTATCTAGTAAATCTTCGTACTTGAATTAGTAAATTACCTAGGAAATGCTCAAACTTCAAAGAAAGTGGAGTGTCAGTCCATTCATTTAAGAAAGAAAATAAAGGCAACAGGAGATAAGGTTGTATTATCATGGAACGGGAGTATAATGAAGCAGGGTAGAGTCTTAGCTATATCCTCCCATTTTCCCTGTTTGTCTTTCTTTCGCACCTCCTCAACCCAGCTTCTCTCCATATGCCATCTTGTCTCTCCTTGCTATGTGTCTGAAAACAACCAAACAGCCCATGTGTGTGTAAGACATTATTGTTGTGTGTCATAATAGAAAAACAACCCACTCTATCGCTGGCTACTCTCCTGGCCTGTGGGTCTCCCCACCCCCATAGCTAACCCCATGTGGGGACCGCCCAACTTCTCACTGTTCGCTTGCTGAGGAACCCACTCATTCACATTCCCAGTCCTCTGACACCACCCCCTGTAAACCTCCCCCCCACCCCCACCCCCGTCCCCCGCCCCTTCCCCGCCACCGGCTGCTGCCAAATGCACTCTGCAATCACAAATTTCCACAGCTAGCTGAGGGTGCACTCTCCCAAACCCACTCTCTGCTGCGGTTACCTTTCCCTGGAGCTCAGCTGATCGCTGCAAAATGGAAAACACCAGACTCTCAGTTTAGAATCAACAGATGAGACAATCGCTGGACGCAGAATCTATCATCCCAAATTCACCAACTGTTCTACGTTAGAAATCTTCCAGTGGCAGATCCTGGTGGATTCTGCCACCAGAACTATCAGTCCCCGGCCTACATCTTATCTGCCTTGCTCTCACCATCCAAAAGGAACCACCCTCCTCCTGCTTTCTCTCTTCCTCTCTCCCACTGGAAGGCCTGCCTCCACCTTGGCCAGTGATTGGCTTCTTGCCTTCATTCTCTCTTAATCAACTGGGGAAAATCCCACAACACATTATACACTTGAAAATAGCAAAAAGAAAAACTTTGGATGATATATTGTGTCTAATCATGACAGTTAACAGGATGCTCATACATATAAAGAATAAAGGGGGCTTCTGCTCAAAGTCTCTCAATTATTACTCCAGCATCATAGTTTTAACGGACCTCCCACAGCTAAATTCTTTCAGATGATGTAAACCTGAATTTAATAATGATCGTGAAACAAACCAAACAAAACTAAAAGTCTATATGCTAAGTAAGTCATAAAGACTGGGTTATGTTTTTTACAAGGTTTGCCTGGGAGCTTGCAAGCCTAATGGTTTTGCAGTTTGAACACAGGTGATATTAACTTGCTTCATCACACTGTGTGTAGAAAGGGGTTCAGTCTTCTCTTAATAAGGTAATGTGTCTCAATACCCTCATAAATTCTGTCTTCAGAAGTCTAGCGAGGCCTGCTTAAAACACAGCTGGACTTGTTAAATGTTATTATAAAGGAGGCAAGGTCATTGGGCCTTCACCTGAGTATCTCATCGAATCCTGCCAGCTAACCAGTTGTTGTATGTGATTAGGCCCTAATTATATAAGGCCACAGGTTTTCTGGGTATACAGGCTTAAAACTAAAAATAGGGAGGAACTATCCAAAAATTCTTGAGAAATAGCTAGATATACTGTGTAAAGCCCCCAAATATTGCCTAACGTTTTCCCCTTGGAAAATTTTCTTATAACAAATAATACTCTGCTTACTACTTTATGTCTCATGGTATTTAAGATGTTTTATTCAATATATATGATACACACACACACACACACACACACACTCACAGAAAAGTATTTTCAAATGTGTAAAAATAATTATGGGTATCTATTCTCTCTGAATACTGTCCTTATTCTTAGTTCTTAGTTCTTATTAACCTAACACCTACAACAAAAAACTTAATTATTAAATATCCATATAAAGTAATCCTGTTTGGCTACAACATGCCATGTATACATTCCCAAAGTTATAATAGTCAATACATGTTAACAAAATATGACTGAAAGATATATGTCTAATTCCTTACATGTTTGTTAACTTTGTTAAGCTTTAGCTATTTAGAGACACTGAGTCACATAAAAAGCTGTGATAGTTTACAGAAGGATTCATAGAAAGAAATGGTGTTCCTAGTCTCTCCATATACTGTAATCTATAGTTTAAAGTTTATTTGATTCTAAAAGAGCTTCAATTAAAAATGATAATTTTTTTTTTTTTTTTGGTTTGTTTTTTTTTGAGACAGGGTTTCTCTGTGTAGCCCTGGCTGTCCTGGAACTCACTCTGTAGACCAGGCTGGCCTCGAACTCAGAAATCCACCTGCCTCTGCCTCCCAAGTGCTGGGATTAAAGGCATGCGCCACCACCGCCCAGCTCAAAATGATCATTTTTAAGACTCAACAGAGATAAAATTATAAAATCCTAGTCTTAAGAAAATTAGTTATTGTAAGCTCTTAAAGGCATTTCAGCCATACAAGTTAATGGTCAGTCTCCTTATAAATGATCAAGTTCTTTAATGTACTCAGAACTATGTTGGTAGTCAATCTAATGCAAATTTAATTTGACAGAGACAAGCTTGGCAGGAGGGACAAACTACATCTGTCATTATATAGTCTTCTGTGTATGTCATCAAAGTTAAGCCTGAAGCAAGTATCTCAAAACAAGTTAAAACTAAACTTACTCTCTTTAATGTAAAATAATATTCAAAACTGAGATACTAAAAACAAAAACAAAACTGGTTGTGAAAAAATAAATGCTTGGGTAAAATGGGCTTCATTTATAATACACTTGCATAGCAGGATTTCCGTAGGTCCAAGTAGTTCCATTGTGTGGAGCACAAGAGAAAGTCTCATGCTAACTAGCATCATTGCAGGATAAAGATGCATGAGAGAATAGGATGTCAAAGACCTACTGATGCTGTCCTTGTCTGTCTAGGCCTGACCAGCTCTGGCTGTTGTAGACCTGAGCAGCTCCTGCTCCATGGAGGATCTTTGAGTCTGCACATGCATCTTGCAATGTCCCAAACAGCAGAAAGTCAAATATCAACTACTCTGGCCTCACTGACATATGAGGATGCTATAAACAGTGGAACCTGCTACCTAAGCCTACCACTGGACTGGTACTACCATGGACCTGCATGCTAGTTCAACTGACCATGCCCTCTTCTCTGCCTTTCAGTTCTTTGTTTTAACAAAATGTAATTTCATGGTCCACACCCTAACCACAAATATTGTTCCACGATTAAAGGACCTGCCATCAAATTCACAGTTTGGGGTAATGATTATGACTACTGAAGTGGTGCCTTTGGAAACTTAGCTAGGTAATCCTGTAAAAGTAACTCAAAATGGGTTCTTCTATTTGTCTTTTAAATTGCCAGTTAGATGCTGAATTTCATGGACTTTAAAAAAAAAAAAAAAAGCACTTCTGGGTGGTTGTTCCTCATCTGGAGTTTATGTAACAAACTGCTCATTACAGTTATTTTTATCCTACAGAACTCTGGTACATCCACATGTGCAATTGCATTTTACCTAACTGAACAAAGTTATTGTTAACGTGTCTCTAATGTTCCCCACAGGAATTACTCTGGTTACCCCTCCACCTGTGGCAATTTTCAG